>LZPO01088379.1:12818-24325 GCA_001675575.1 Neotoma lepida | reverse complement strand
TTATGCTGTTATTTTTGATGCTTATACTATTATCTATCACCAGGAATATAACAGTATACTAATATTAGCTGACTTTGGAAATAAAAAAAAACCACAAAGACAATTCCTGATTTCTTGCTTTTTATAGGTAAGCTGCAAAATATGCATTTTTCAAGATACAACAATATTAAATTAAACTAAAATTGAATATGCATTATTCTTGTATTCCATATAAATATATTCTTATAAATCATATGGAGAAAATAGGCTTTAAATTATTCATACTTAGTATAAATTACCCTGTAGTCATTTCTACAAAATTAAAAAACACCTTTGTAAAGGTTTTTCCACATGGAATAAATCTTGGAATATAAAACTAGTTTAGAATTGGTAAGTATTTGAGGGTTTGTGCTAGGACCTATGCTTTTTAAATCATTGCAATTTTATAAAAAGTCTCATATTTTTCTGAAACACCCACATGCACAGCTATACATACANTGATACCCATTCATAGTTGCCCTGACTCAATTTAATTGTATGTACTTGGTGAGGGATCATTTTTCTTTCATATTTTCACAGATAAAGATTTGCATATAAATTGTACCTTATTTCAGGAAATAGAAGTGGATCTTTCAAGAATTTTATTAAGCCACATGTGCTGCAACAACCTATGATCTCAGCACTCAGAATACTACAGATGGAGGACTGAGTTTCAGGCCAGCCTGTTCCACACAAGGAATGTGAAGCAGTTAAATACACACAGTGAGACTTTATCCAAAAAAAAAAGTAACTTGAGAGTCAGGCACAATAATGATTATATGGCTAGAATTACCATATTTTCACAAAATCTGAATAGTCCATTCAAAAATTATTACAGGGGAAGTGTAATTCTAAAATTCTAACTATAAATAAAATCAATATTAATGTTGCTGTTTCCTAAATGATCAATATTAAGAAGCATTCAGTGGTGGCTAGTTTTATGTCAACTTGACACAAGGTAAAGTCATTTGGGAAGAAAGACTCAGTTGAGAACATGCTTCCAAGGGTAAGTCTGTCATTCGTTTTTCTTAACTAATGGTTGGAGGACACAGGCAAGTGTGGGTAGCTTGGCCAGAAGTGCCTAGCTGACCCACTTCTTCCAGTTAAAAACATTGCAACTCTTCATGTTTTAAAACCTCCCAATATAATGCCAACAGCTGAGATAGAAATCTTCAAACACATGAGCCTGAGGGATATTTCACTCAAATCATAATAAGATACAGCCCATGTTTATCATAGTTCTTTTTAAATATTGAAATGTCATTTTACAACTTGAGCAAATGTAACCAGTTCTTAGTTGTATAAGACTCATCTGAAAAAAAAAAGTGAAAACAGGCGTGATCTTTTCATATCAAGTAATATGTTTCGTCTGTCTTACAAAGTTTCAATATAATGTTTTATAAATTTTCAAGGTGTNTCCCACAATTTAAATCATACAATATTTCCATTATTTGTTACTATTTATGCCACTTTGTGAGTGCTTGTGGAATATTATTGACAACATTTATTCACTCATCTATTATTTTATTGCTGAGGTTTTATTTTCTTTTCAAAAAATAAACACAATGATTTCAAATAGTTTCGCTCCCTTAATGAGCTCAGGTACAAATGAAAAACAATTTATACATTTCATTCACTTAAATTCTAAACTGTTTTTATAATTCATTCAACTAACATAAATGAAAATCTTCACCTAACTGTTAATATAGTCACCTTTAAATACCCATTCTTAATATTGCTAAAAATAGTATTTGAAATGCTTTCTATATATATTTAATTTTCTGATGCTCTGATAAATACCACAACTAAAAGCAACTTGAGGAAGAAATGGTTTCTTTCATCTTACACTTTACGGTACACCATCAAGAGAAGCCTAGGCAGGAACTCAAGGCAGGAACCAAGAGCAGAAACTGAATCCAAAGATCATGAATAGTTCATANGGGGTTGCTTGTTCTGGCTTACTCAGCTACCTTCTATCTTAGTTGAGGTTTCTATTGCTGTGAAAAGACATAATCATGACAACCCTTGTAAGGAAAACATCTAATTGTAGCGGCAGTTGACAGTTTCAGAGGTTCAGTCCACTATCATCATGGCAGGAAGCATGATGGCTGGGAGTATGGTAGTGTGCAGGTAGACATGATGCTGGAGAAGATACTGAGAATTCTTACATCTTGAATCACAGGCAACAGGAATTGGTCTGTCTCACTGAATGTGGCTTGAGCATATATGAAACCTCAAAGCGTGCTTCCACAGTGACACACTTCTCCAATAAGACCACACCTACTCCAACAAGGCCACACTTTCTNATAGTGTCACTCCCTTTGTGGGCCATTTTCTTTCAAACCACCACAACTTCCTTATACAACCCAGGACCACCTTCTAAGCAGTGCCACTGATTATAGTATGGTAGGCCCTATCAATTAGTTTTCAGTCAAGAAACTGTCCCATACACATGTACACAGGACAATCAGATGGAGGCAATTCTTCAAACGAATCCCCTCTTCCTAAATGTGTCAAGTTGAGAAGGTTACCACTACACCTTCCTATATGGCCACTGGGATGCTCAAATATCCATTCTTGCTGCTAATGCTAGCCTGTGATTTAGTCCCCATTTCCATGAGCTCTGCACAGGAGTCCTCAATGCCCAGAAATCTTATTTTCCATCATCCCAGGTGTCTTACTTACAGAGCCATTTCTTAGTGATTCCCAACACTCTTCTGCTTCTCTATAGAAAATCTTATGAGGAGCCAGCTGCTCCCCTAGATCTGGAAGCCTCAGCACTCAGGAAAGTGCTATAACAGGTTGCTACCAATAAGAGTCTGGATCTAGCCCTCTTTTGTCAGGTGTTGAGGTTTTCTGCCACATTAGACTTGATTCTCCTGGAAATTATTTATCACAAATTCAGGTAGAGAGGAGAGCAGTTCAGCCACAAGTCATTAGACTGATAGCTTGTTCTTCAACCATAGCAACTTCTAGAACTAAAGACCCAGCTTAAAAACTTGCCTTGTTGCAGTATCATTTGTCTCCATTTTTTGTCCCTCATCTGTTAGAACATAGTCATGTTTCTTTATTATTGCCCATCAAAAAATTCTTTCTTTTCTGATATTTGCTCAGATTAGAAAATTGGTCAAATAACATTGCAAATGATTTCAAACTGAGAGTATTTTCTGAAGAGATTTGTAAATCTCATTTACTTTCTAGGATTACTTGTTTCAGAGAGTTCCATGGGAATTATGGATGCAAAGAATCTAATTTTCACTGAATTGCTACTCATAAGATTTTTTAGGAAAAAAGCAGAATATGAAATATGAATAATAAAGAAATGAAGGAAAATAGATGAAAGAGGAGGAAGAGAGTAATGAAGGGAAGAAAGTTACTACTCACTGATTTGCTGTGGTATTCTTTGATGCCTGAATGTAGTAGACATCGAATAATAATCATCCCTTAGTATCCACAGTGACTTATCTTTAGGATTACTCCAACATCTGCCCAGCACCTAAACACACAAGCCTCTTGTTTCTTAAAGAAAAAGGCATGATATTTACATTTAACCTATATATGATTGCCACGTATTTGTGTGGACAATATATGTAATACAGTTGTATCCATCAAACCCATTCCATGTGAATTCTAGGCAAATCACTTTATAGCCCCCTAAATGTTTTAAATTCAATTGTTTAAAATATAAAACATAAAGTAAATGCAATGGAAATGTTTGTTATAGTTATTTATATAGGGAATAATGAAATTGAATAAAAATCAAACCAGTATACTTGATTAGTATAGATGAAAATGTTTGTAGTTCTGTGGGTCAGATTCAGAACCTTATGCTTAAGAGACCAGTATTCTCCCACTGATACAGCTCTTGTCCATTCCCAAATATTTTGTTCTACAGCAGATTGAATTCAGCATTGTATAATCTTTGCTTCTAGAAGACCACTGTATAATCACCATGAATTTATCTCCATTCTCCACTACTTGAAGGAAAATGAAATTAGGAAGCAAGATCATGACTGACATTATTATAGATAGTGTGATTTTTACAAATGTTTCCAAGAATTGGAATAATAAATTAAGTTCAAAGACTTGCAGTGCACTATTTATGACACCACCACACAGCTTGTAGCCATCCACCATCAACATTGAAAACCAAAGAAATGTAAGATTTCTCAGATTATCAATTGCATCTTACACCTTTATAAACTTACTGATTTTTTTAAAGCATACTCTATTTTATTTCTTATAAATTTATTTTCAAATGTCTTCAAGTTAATTTTCTGATTTTTTTTTCTTGTGAAATGTCATTTCTGGTTAAATTCTAGTTGTCAGACTGAAATGTTGTGGCCCATCTAGTCATTTCTCGTTTCATTTATTTTAGATGGACTGTTGGTTGAAATGACAAGTGCTAGCCAACTCTTTTAACTTTGATTGATAGGACAGTTATGAAGATGATTTGGGCCAGCACTTTAAAAATAACTCTATAAAGTAACTCTTGTTTCAAAGACTGTAGTGCACCCTCTAAAAATTGTTTGTTGTAAAGAAGGTTTAACTCCAGTTTTTACGGAAGTCAAGCTGTATTTAGAACATCCACACAGTGTTATTCAGACCCATTTCTGTACTATGACAAGCTTCATTGCTAGCATTGAATACAAATAACAACATAAAAAGCTACATAGACTATATAATATAAAAATGCAACTCAATCTGAGCTTTTAGACAAGAAGAAATGATTCTTACATAAGGTAAGGTCAATGAATTTACTGGTCTGCTTTCTTCCCTTTTTAATTGGGTCTATTTTGCTTCTGTGCNGTTATTGCAAATTACACTGAACCAAGGAACACAATTATATAGCAACAGTATTCTTAATGAATCCAATAGGTTAGCCATGTGCATATGTGTGTGCATATGCTTGTGTGTGTACACGTGTATGTACATTTACAGTCCTCCAGAAGTTAAGAAATTCTGTAACATCTACTTCCTTTTTTCTTAATCATTCTCATGCTTCTATCATGCAAGTCTTTAGATAATCTAATTGGGCAAATACAACAGTTACACTGTTTGAGTCTAAGCACATTAATACTTGTTGAATAGATTAAAAATATTTTGTCTCTAATTCTGTAAGTTTGATGGAAAATTTGATTTGGGAGTTCAGTTACTCCTCACCTAGTAGGAAGCTAGGATTGAGCAAGATAATCTCAAAAGACATGTGACATTACAAATGCCTTTGTGACTGATGACCTGATATTTCTGCCTTCATACTGTAGAGTGTTGTAGTTCCAAGAGCAGTCAAATGGGGACTGCCTCAGTGCACAAGGGTTGCTTTTTTCTCTGCAGCATGCATTTTTACATTAAGCAAATTACATAAGTTATTAGACAATTTGATTTCCAAGATGGCATGATTTTCAAGGTCAAAGCAAAGCTATATTCCTATTTTTACATCTATTTCTTCATAAGATTAATGTAGGGATATGTCTTTTTTAATTTCTTTACAAATTACTTTTATTTTATGTGCTTTGTCCTCCAGAGATGTTGGTTAATGTAAAAGCTGTGGAGCATGTACCTATAAACTGGAGCTTTACAGTTTCAATACATTGAGAAAATTAAGATCTCCTAAGCTAAATAAAGATAGCAGCATTGTGCATCATAAAGTTCTTATTCTCTTGATGGTATTTTTATTCTTCAGGATCCTGTGTGACTAAAATTTTTAGATGGTTAAAAAAGTAAACCTGAATTACCATCCAAGCAGGACGTACCATTTTATCAAGGAGACACTGTAGTGGTACCTAGCAGAACAGCCATTTTATATTTGACATAAGCATTTCATACAAAAATAAGAAACCTCATCCAAAACTTTCTTCTTAATATTGAAATGCTGGAATAATAACAAAGTAGGATACTCAAATAAAATATATGGTATTTTAAATATCATACAAAGAAAATTAAAAATTAATTTAAGAAAATTCAAGCAAATATTTAAATAAAAAATTTAGAAAACTATTTATGAACTACTCAACTTGCCACGTTTTTGCATTACTTGATAGTGTGACCAAGTTTANGTCTCCACAACAAAATATAAGCCTAGTTCTATGGATACACTCAACAAAGTGAATACACAGGTCCACACAAACACCGTGTACACATGTTTAAATTACCATTGTCTCATTGTCTTCAAAATGAAAACTACACAAGTGCCCATCAACTGACTCTCAGGGAATATAAAATGTGCTATGATGAGTAAAGCATCAATCCATGCTATCAATGCACTTTAAAATATTACCCTAATAAGGCCAAAAAAAAAAGACATGAAAGGCAATTCATCTCACATTCTACAAATATGCAGTGTCCAGAATAGGCAAGTCAATTGAGGCAGAAAGTGTAGTTTTGGAAGTGATGTTGTCNGCTGAAAGGAAGACTGAACTTAGAGTGTTGTTATGTTGGTGGGTATGGTGATAAGAGTTCTGTCTGGGTGAAAAAAATTTTCTAAAATCAGACAGTAATGGTGACTGTACAACTCTGAGACTATATTAAAACCACTGAATTTAAAAAACGATGTATATTCTTCTCTTTTAAATATTTCTAGAAATAAGGTGAAAATACAATTGAAATCCAGATTAAATAGGAGCGTCAGCCTTTTCCTTCTGAACAAGCATGGTAGTGTGACCTGTAGAGCTGTTTCCTAACCGGCTGGTTTAATGCATGTTTTCAGTCTCCTCCTGTCATGAGGTAACACAATCAGAAAATTGTTACTACTTTCTCCTTTGGAGGTTCAGTTTTACGGGACCAATAGATTCTAATTTGAAATCCCACATAATAATACTTTAAATGGATTCTGACATTTTGTTAAACTGTGGAATGGTGACCTATCTTTTAATATTGAAATAGAAATGACTTGATATATAATGGCATTTATACTAAAGTAAATATGACCAAAGCTTGAGATACCATTTAAGATTCAGAACTGCTAGTCATTATTGTTCTGGGCAAATCCATGTTTATCTATTATTTCTTATATAATACTATACTGATATTAAATTGAAATCTAAATTTTAACATAAGTAAATAATGCAGGTAATATAATGTATAATATATGCACTACAATAATGCTTTTGTAAAAAGTAATATTCTTATGATAAATTCTCCATAATAAATTGAAAAATAGAACATAAAACAAATGTCCCCAACAAAAATGTCTACAGAGACAAAATAAGTAGCATGGGTTTTTAAATCAATTGAGATATACAACAAATGTGGTAGGTTGAGATATCCAGACTAATTAAGTGCCGTGTTGATGTAAGATACCACAAGTATAAATTTCACATATCCAGACTGTCTAAAATATGTCTGATGAGAGATTAGGTTACATAATACTGGATTACAAAGTGTATTATCTGTTTTTCTTGTTTTTCAATCTGCTAGTCATTTCTGCCTTGAATTGAAATGAACTATCATTTGTTACATGGCAGATGTCACATTTGAGGCTGACAGAGCCATGGTGAGCAAGTTAAAAGCTTGCTCCCTACGGTGTTGTTGATTAACTTCCCTTTCTGAATTTGGTGCTGTGGCCAAGAAAACAAGCCAGAGACTGGAGATATTGCTCAGCTGTTAAGGGTTCTTGCTATGCAATCACGTGTCCAGAATTGGACCCAAGAACTTTTTGGATCCCAGAACTCACATCACAAGTGTAATGAAGGCCTACGACTCCAGTTCCAAGTGATCTGATGCACTCTCGCATCATCTAAACATGTGCAGGCACATGCTTTTGTACACACATCCCTACACACATGAAAGAAATCCTTTAAATATGCTAGTTCTTTGCCATAAAGATGAGGGATGCTGAGTCTGAACTGAACTGACAGCTGTTCTCACAGACTGTGCAATATTTCTTACAAATCAACCATTGATGTCTCCTCTCCGTCTTCATCATCTACACCTGGGAGGTACCTAACAGACTAATTTGCATTTTGCATTTTAACTTTCTACCTCATTTTTCTGTCTTTTACCCATCTTTTATGTTTTTACTATCTTAAAAAGATCTACTTTTTATTTCTTTGTGTGTATATGTGTGTGTGTGTATGTGTGTGTGTGTGTGTGTGTGTGTGTGTGTGTGTGTGTGTTGAGGTTCCCAATATATGAAGAAGCCCTACATTCTTGAATTATTTCACTTTTTCCACAATGTTGTGCTCTCATGATCACCTGTGCAGACTTGCTCAGGTCTGAGCCCCTGCCATTGATATGGATGCCAAACATACATTCCCACTGTCCTTTATTCCCGTAAAACTTCTTAGGACCTGATAGCTGCACTGTTATCTTTTTAGGTAACTTTTCAACATCAACCCACATAATAGTGATTCACTTTCTCAAATTCAACAGACACAATAGCTCTCAAGAGCTATATATATACTGTCTCTTATACACATCTAGATGTGTATAAGAGACAGGGTATAAATTGTACATTCTGGTACTAAAATAGGGCTGAAAAGAAAGTGAAGGACTAGTAGATCCCATAGTTTTCATTAAGTGAATGAGGAAATCAAGTTCTTTCAAATGAGAAATATTGTAATTAACTCCACCTCCCTATGCTTTATACCTGTCTCTTATACACATCTAGATGTGTATAAGAGACAGGACCACTTTGGATAAGCATAAATTGTACATTCTGGTACTAAAATAGGGCTGAAAAGAAAGTGAAGGACTAGTAGATCCCATAGTTTTCATTAAGTGAATGAGGAAATCAAGTTCTTTCAAATGAGAAATATTGTAATTAACTCCACCTCCCTATGCTTACTACCAAGAGATGGAGTATTGAAAAATCAAATCGGATAAAAATAAAATAGCATATAAAACTCTATTTCTGTTTTTGCTTAAAAGCTTTAAATTATACCTTTGCTACTGACCTAGTCTAATATGACTAATTCAGAAAACTGAGCGAAAGCTAATCTGTTAGGCCAAGGTAGAAGGAATCTTGTTCTACATTAGATTTATGTCNTGGTTTGTCATATACAGCATAATAATTTTCTGTCTTCATGTATTATTTAATATTTCTAAATTGCACCACATCAACTCAGTTGTGTTTAAAATAAAATGAAGTTTCTTAGTTTTATATTTAAAAGATTTTTTGTTAGTTTTTTATTTAGGCAATGTAGAGAAGGTACTGGCTTTAAGAACGTCTCTAATTAAGAGACATTTGGCTATCATCCTAAGAGCTGCTTTCCCTTCTGTGGTCTTATTCTCAAGCAGAATATTGCCTTACTTAGCATGGCATAAACAATTGACCAAAACTCTACATTTGTCTGGGATCAGTGCAGNACTTTTGGTGAAGTGGNAGAAATATTTCTGCAAAAGTGTTAGGGTCAGATATAATTTGGTTTTCTTGGATTACACAGCTACATTTAAAGGAATTACCAGAGCCAGCACAGTGAAATACTGTGTATACATGTATATCCCCTTCTATATCTATTCTTTTTTAGCATGTTTGAATTTTTAATAAAATTATGGATGTTGTAGATACACATTGCTAAGAAAAAATAACAATTAAACTTTTAGTGAAATACTGTTCTACTCTTACAGATATTATTTTTCTATTTGTTGTTTCCATTTTAATACTCTGATTACCACAATATTACTTTTGGTCATGGNATTCNACTCTCTGAATTATTTTAATTTTAGGAGTAGTCTTTAATTCTAATATTAGAAATATATTTTCACTTGGGAAAATAACAACTCCTCTACAAGGATGCAAAATTTATTAAAAGAAGCTTGAATTAATTATATCAGTATTCATTTTGTCATTAAAAATTAAATAGGTTTTGACAGGTCAAATTTTTTAAAGTTATACTTATATATAGTTATTCAATATTATTTAATTTCTCACATTATATAATTCATGATCAGTATGCATTTTATATGGTTTAAAAAATATATCACAGTGAACCAGCTGAGTTGACGTATTGTCCTTAATATTTTAGCAAACTGTGTTGAAGAATAAACAACTCTACCTAAAATTATCACCTCACAGTGTCATCGGAATAACAGCCATTTCCTGTTGTCTTCTTCCTGATTGGTCAGCAGATGTTCTACACCTAATTAGTACATGATATTCAGAGAGGTCCTTCTCCTTTATCAATTTCTACCATTTAAAGTCCTTTTCAATAGATTGTCTTTTGAAGTCAGAGATCATTTTTTCTCTACTAGCTGGGGAAGTACCCTTCAATTCTACCACCTACAAATTTGCTCTGGATTTATTTTGAAATATTGGGCACTACCCACACAGTTTGAACACTCATCAACTTAACCTTTGTTTGAGTTTCCAGCTTTCTGTTACTGTGTTTGATATTCTGACACATTAAAAATGAAGAAAGAGCATACAAGGCTTTTATAGTTCATTTATAAAAGATGAATCATATTTATCAAAGAGAACAAATAAATCAAATAGCAAGAATTTATTTTTGAAATACTAATTCAAAGATCTAATGTTCTGTTCTTTTTAAAAGTCATCTCATGCAATGCTTTCTACAAAGCAAAATGATATAACCCTCATCATTCCTTCTGTCAAGAAAATAACAGTACATGTAGTATTTCAGAATATAGAATATTTGAGGTATGTTTAATATAACTGTTTAATGTCTCTTTAGAAATATGAATAGGTCCTTATATTACTGGGTTATAATGAATGGTAACAGTTCTCTTATATGTATTTTCCTTTAATGGTGATCTCTCCATTGATATATATATATGTACATATGTACATATATATATGCTTTGATTGTTATTAAAATAACTATAAAACATGAATTGTAAGCTCTGTTTTTCAGATATGAAAACTAAGACTGACAGAAGCAAAGAAATCAGTCAATTTAGTAGAATCATTAAATGTTTACCATGTAGATGACAACCTGTCTCAATGCTCAGGAATTATATATATTTATGATCACATCTGTCCTTTGGAATGAATATATTTATTTATATTCATGTATCTATAGCTACATCTATATGATTCTAGAACCATAGGGAACATTCTCTTCTCCAAAAACAATAAGAAAGTCAACTAACCAAAGGTTGGTTGGTTTGAAGAGAGGAATAAACCGAGGAATCCTGGTGATCCTTAACAGCACAAAGAAAATGAATGAGTCGAACCCCTGGAGCTCTGCATGGTGCCCAGCCATGATGGGAGAGAGGAGAGGTTCAATGAACAAGAGACATTGAGATCATGAAGCCAGCCAAACTGGTGGAAATACATGAGCTGTGGACCAATAACAGTGGAGCACCCCATGGTGCTGAACTGAGCCCCCTGGAGACTTGAGACAGTTATTTGGCTTGAAGTGTCTGAGGGCCCCCAGGCAGTAGGATCAGGATCTGTCCCTGGCGCAGGGGCTGACATTTTGGAGCCCAGTGCCCGAGGTGGGACACCTGGCATATTCTTGGCCCAGGGAGGAGGGGCTTGCCCTGCCTTGGCTGAGAGTGCCAGAATCTGGGGACTCACCATGGGACAC
>LZPO01088378.1:0-17603 GCA_001675575.1 Neotoma lepida | reverse complement strand
GGTAAGTGGAGGCACAAAATGATGAAAATAAAGCATGGACATCTAGTCTATTAAAAAGTGCCCCATGCAACATGTCTCTCTCTGAGTCAAAGTCTGATGGAAGTTNCTTTCTTTATGATATGAAGGATATAGAATGAGTGCCTATTCTCAGAAACAGTATTGAGACTATCTAATGACTGGCAGGNCACGAACAACCACCAATCAGAAACAGATGTCCTGTCCAATCAAAGTGGACAACAACCATGTTCACCAGCACAGCTCAGCAGGTGTTTCCCAGCTGCCAGTCAACCTTGCTTGCTCCCAAGGAGGTCTGCAGCTGTGTGGAGACCAAGGCGACTGCACAGGGATAGAAAATATGTAACCCTGTCTATGGTCTGTCATTGATTTCTGTCTACATCTCTGATTTCCATCCTTAATCCTAGTTTAAAGAAAGATGTATGGGAACTCCNGCAACACCAAGACTCTTAATTAACTTCTAACTATAAGAATTGGAGCCATGAATCNATGTTATATAATATTCTGGGTGAAAAGAGGCTCCCCGTTGCCCACATTGCAAATATTCTAACATTTAAAGACAAAGTGATGAGAAATGTTATTATTAATATCTCCATGTCAAATGAGATTTCCCATGCACATCATTTAAAATTAAAACTGTTTTCAAAATCAGCACAAACATTAAATTGAAGCCTTGAAAGCATGCTCCAAAAGAAGAGCAGATCATCTAAATTTTTTTCTTTATTTCCCCATGTTCTAGTGAAAAAAGTAGAGCTCTATTTGGTTTTTAATTCTTCAAATTAAGTACGTGAGTATGGACACATGCAATATTTATTTTTATACACATATGAATGAAACTTACATATAATCTTGTATGTTATTTCTCTAAATTTAGTTGAAATCCTAACAAAAAATTCTATATGGTGCAGAAAATAACATTTACCTCAATGACAAATTTAGTAAGCAGAAGTTGGCATAATATTAATAGATGTTAGAGGTCCTTTCTCTCTTACAACCACTAAAAACATGTTCTCTGTTATAAACATTTGAACAAGGTTTAAATTTGGCTGATTATTTATAAAACGAAAGCCATCCAGACATTCCTCTCCAACATCCCGGGATAACGACCGTCTGTTCCATCCTTGGGTTCTTAGAGACATATAATGTGCTATAAGCATGCCTCTTAAATACCACATATGCTCAGAAAGCACACGCCACGCTCCCTTGTACTCAGGCATCCCACAAGACCTTGAATTCCAGAAACCCTAGTAACATGGGCCATTCATTCATCCCTTTACTTATTAATTCCTCAAGATTTTATTGAGTCCACACCGCCTAAAGAGNAGAGGCTGCTTCAGTACTCATACCCTCCAGAAGTACGTGCTGTAAATGGAGCAGCAATGAAAGCATGAATGGAAATCAATACCAGAGGGTAGATANAGAGTGATTTTAGTAAAGCAGGATGTTATTTCAGGGTAGGGGAAAGACAGTTGTCTACAGATAGTTCCCAAGGACATCTTTCAGATGCAGAAAATAATGAAATGGTCGTGTAATGAGATCCCATCATGAGACTCAGGTTGATATACTACAATATAAATCTTTCTTATGCCTTTAAATGTGAATAAGGCTTCTTAGAGGATCCCTATGCACAAATGATACAAGAATTAATTTGAAAAAGAATTATTAATTTTGAATCCAGAGGTGCATTACCTTTTTATATCAGGAACATTTGTTTAAGGATTAATATAGAGCCTTCAAGGTGATTCCAATGAATTGAGCAGAGCCAGAACCAAGTTCAAAGTTGGGAAGGACAGGGGATACGTGCTTGACTTCTGTGTTGTCCAATATTCTTGTTCCCTTGCTTTATCCTCAAGGCCTCCTCTTTATGATACCTTCCATCTTGATCTTTGATCCATAAAAATTCAAATTGACTCTGTCTAGGTTGGTTTTCCTTTGTATTTGAGTCACATAAAAATATACGTGCTCCAGCACAAGCTTCATGTTTTCAAGTTCAGTATCTTCATAGGAATCTNAAGACACACATTGGGGATATTCTGCTTTGCTGGAATTCCAGTTACAGGTAGAGAGGAGCAAGTGGTAGTTTATAAGTGATGAATACACCTGCCAGTGCATATGCATAGATTTTTGTTTCTCCACATTAATATCTATACATTAGTCAACCACTTACCAAAAATATCTGAAAAGCNGCAATAGCAAGTTCTAAACAAAATAATTTTTAAATCTCATATTTTAAATATGTGAAAATATCTGGAAAATGCATTTGTACAGAATATACACGTGCTTTCTTCTTGTTGCTGTTAACTAAAGAATATAAGCTAATAAAATTTACACAGCATTCCCATCCTATTAAGTTCTGTTAGTAATGTTAGGAGTATTTGAAGAATAGGGGGAAATGTAAGTAGGCCATATGGAAATAGGAAGCCATTTTATCTGAAGGATTCAAATATCCTTGCATTTGGTNTCCTTGGCAATCTTGGGTGCTCTGTGGATACCAAAGCCCATGCACGCATGTGTGCATACATACACATACACACAAAGAAGGGAGATTAGATACTAAGACATATGTGGTGGTATTTTATCTATGTCCCCCAATAAAATTTATTTGAAGATCAGAGGAACAAGGTCAGCCGCTAGCCTTGCAAAATTAGCACACACCCTTAATTCTATCACTTAGCAAGCAGGGTCTGTCTGGAACCCTGTGAGTTCTAGGTCACACTAGGAACAGTAAAGCGTGGAGACACACGCCTTTAATCCCAGCATCAACCATAGAATTCTGGAGGACTATACAGACAGGCAGAAAGTGACAGAAATGGGCCATAGGAGGAAGTGATGTAGCTAGGCTGAAAGAGCCAATGGGAGAACAGAACAGAAAGAGATATAAAAGTAGAGGTATAAGAAAGTGGAACTCATTCTCCATTTTGGAAGCTGCAGCGGCAGTCTAATGTGAGTCTGGTAGCTGTTCCTAATTCCTCTGGTCTCTGTCAGACTTTCACCCCATCTCTGCCTCTGTGTTTTATTTAACAAGACTATTTAGAAAATCCGTCTTACAGACATACCACCTATGTGCACAGATAAAGGANATAACAAAGGTAGAAGAAAGGTCATTGTGCAAGGTCACTGTTTTATTAATTATTAATTATCTCTGAACATACATTATATCAAATATTTGAAAGTAATTTGTCTCTCATAAAGAACACACCATTTTATGCCATTTTTGTCAGAGGTTCTAGCTCTTTAAAAGAAAACTAAACATGGCCAAATATTGCTGTCAAATAGGGGCTAATATTTAATTTTTTCTTTTTTTTCAGTTATGCTGCATAATTTCAATGAGCACTTTTTAGAAAATGGGTGGAACGGAAACTTTGAACTCAGAAGAAGACATACAAAATGTCTCAGACACTCTAATTGTTTTTCTGAGAAATTTTGTAATTATAGAGAAGTGCTGTTTATTTTAATGGCTTCTTATCACCACATACAGCTCATTTAATGACTACATTTTCTCAAGGGGCCTCCATGACATCATGGACTGTCCCCAGCGCTTCTTGATGCTTTAAAATTCTGTTACAAGTTGATTTTTAGTATTGCACAAGACTGTGGGATTCCTAAGACTTTCCCACAGTGAACCTTGCATCCACACATACACATATATACACATGCTATGTGAGACACTAAACCATACTATGTAAAATAAAAATGTTGTATATAATATCTAAATTAGATAGGTAGATGATATGCAGGTAAATATCACTAAGTAGATATTAATATATAAATGATAGATGATAAATATTAATAGTAATAGGTGACAGGTATATGGATAGACCAATAGAGATTGATCAATAAATTGATAAATGGATATTGATAGATAGATACAAACACACATACCTATATCTACATATCTATAAGAACATAGATATATAGAGAGGTTTCAGTGGACATGGTAAAGGCTGAGAGTCTATTTAAACCACAGCAGTTTCTAGACAGTCCAAGTGTTTGTTTCTCCAGGGTAGTTGACTAGATGAGGGACTGTAGAAAAATAGGTGTAGCATATCTGTCCTGTCCAGAAGACACTATCTTGTTGTAGTTGTGACCTTATTCTCTTTCCATCTTCCTGCCCCTTCTGAGATGTACCCTAAACCTTAAGTGTAGGGACTGTGTTACAGATGTCCCGTTTAGGGCTTGGTACTCCATGACCACTTACTTCATCTCTGCATTGATCGATTGTGTGTATTTTTAATAAGGGCCATGTTAATCAGTCCAGTGGGTTGTGTTTGTGTATGTGAGTGTGTGTATATGCATGTACATTAGTTATTGAAGAACATAGGAATTATAGAAGGGGTGGTGGTAGGGATATGGGAGGAGTTGAACTGGAGAGAGGGAGGAGCATAAATCATGCCAATGCATCTCAACTTCTCAAATAATTTTTTAATAACATAAGGGCATACCACATCCTGTGCCTGGTAACGTTCCAGTCTTAAGCAAGATTTTCTACTGTGTGCATACGTGTGGCAGAGCAATGGAAAAGCAATGAACCGTGAGACATGAGTAGACAACATTCATATATTAAGACCACNGGGAGTGGAGAAGTTAAGGAAACAGAACCAGAGACTTGGGAACTGCTCAAGAACCTGCGGAAGAGGATGTGGAAAGAGTGTGGGAGCAGGAGGAAATGGAGAACTTCAAGAAGACAAGGCCTCTGAATCAACTGAGCAAAGGTCATCTGATCTCCCAGACTGAAGCAGCATGTACATGGCCTGCATGGGTCCACACTAGGTCCTCTGCCTGTATATCATAGCCTCATGTTTAGTGCTTGGGTGGGATTCCTGAGTGTGCAAATGAGTGGGTCTCTAATTTTTGTGCCTTCTCTTGGGCTCTTTTCCTTCTGTTGGTTTGTCTTGTCCAACTTCAGTGTGATAGCTTTTGTTTAATCTTATTACATTTTATTTTGTTTTATTTTATTATTATTTCATAGAAGCCTGTTCTTTTCTAATGAGAGACAGGAAAGGAGTGGATCTAGAGAGGAGGGGACCTGGGGAGGAGCTGGGAGGGGTGGAGGGAAGGGAAACCATAATCAGAATATATGTGAGGAAAGAATCCATTTTAAATAAAAGGGAAACAAAAGACAAAAAAAAAGAGAATTCTCCAAATGATAGATTGTTTATATTTCTCTTTAGGTGGCTCCATCCTTACCATTTGTTTCAGGCATTCAGAGCTTTATCCCAGTGGAAAATATCCCCACAGTGGAACTTTTTGGCACAGAGTCTTGGGTGTGCTGGGAATAGAAGATTTTGGTGCATTTAAGTCATATTTTTGATGTACTTGGCCACTTATTCTACAGCCTAAAAAGAAAGAAGCCAAATTATCTTTAAGGAGATGAACATTACCCTGTGAAAGAAATCAATTCCATTTACATCTGAAAGATGAATTTCCTTGAGGCACTTCCCTTGGCTTTTCCTTTTGTACACGCCTGCCAATGTGTACTTTTCGTAGAAAGGAGAGAAAAAGGTTTCGAATCCCAGCTACTTAGGAGGCTGAGACAGGAAGACTATGGCATCAAGTTCTTCCTGGAATACTGAGTAAAGTATTGGCTGGAGATTCAATTCACTAGTAGAAACCTGGCCTATTATGTGTGGGACCCTAGGTTGTATCCTCAGTACTGCAAAATAAATAGATGACTGACTGACTGATGCCTGGCTGGCTGGCTGGCTGGCTGGCTGAATGCATAGATAAGGGATGCATCCAAAAGCTGGGGAAAAAATTGGTGAGGGTCTGAAAGTTCATTTTAGGTTGTGGCTTAGGAACTCTGANCCCAGTCACAATACACAGCCCAGTACCAAGGATTGTTTCATTTTTACCAAAAGCCCTGGTCTGCTAGCGACGGGAATATCAAGTGTTGCCATGGGTTGCTGCAGCTGCGAACCATTATGTCCAGTGGCAGTGGAAATCCATTGCGAGCTCTCCTGGGAGACGGTGCAAAATGCTGTGGTGGGTTTCATATTAACCCTTGCCACCGCTGTAGCTAAGACTTCCGGCAAAGACCGAACTTCACCAGTCAGCTGTTGCCAAGTTTTAGAAAAAACAGACTTCATCACAGGCAAGCTCCATTCTGAGATGGAAAACAAGTGCCTTCTAAGGCAAGGCTAGGCCCCTTGGAAGCCTTTTGTCTGCATTTGACAGTTTCACACCCCACAATGTCTGTTTCATAGAGGTCCCAAAAGCTTTCCAGGAGAGGAAAGCCCCTAATGAGGAACACAGTGCAGCTTTGACAAATCAAACGCCTTTTTCTTGCATTGTTCAATACATGCCCTTAAAGGGTGGGGCGGGGTTTTTGAGGGGGTAGAAAACATATTGCATTACCAGACACATGAATATTTTATTTCCACAGCTATTTTTCATCATTTCTTAATTTGAAATGTCTATTATTTTCTCTCTTGTTTAAATTTTATGTTTAAGTCTTTTGTTTATATTTTGTCCTTAAAACAAACATTTAAGGGGGACATGGACATCACTCCCTCCAAGGCTCAGGGGACCTCTTAGAAGAAGACGAAGAAAGATTGTAAGAAACTGAGTATGAAGAGGAACGGTATGAAATGCTGCCTTCTGGGAATGACATAGCTGTTGCACTCATGAAATCACAACACCTGTGGCTACCTCCACAATACACACACACACACATACACACACACACACATACACACACACACACACACACACACACACACACACAGAACCATCCAAGTAGGAGGGTGACTAGTTGAGAAGTGCTTAGCAGAAGTGGGAGGGGATTAAAACAATAATACAGGGTATGAATATGGTCACAAGAATATTGTCAACATGTATGTTATTGCCAGAAATAAATTTTTAAAATATATCTTCCCTTAAAAATAACGAGGAAAATACTTAGCTAAATTGGGGCGTGGTGTGCCAGAGTGTATGTATGTGCACCATGTGCATGCAGAAGCCAGAGAGACATAGCATTCCCTGGAACTGGATTAGGTTGGGACCTACCCATGTGAGTGCTAGGAACTAAACTACCCAGGTCCTCTGCCAAAGCAACAAGCACTCTTAATCTCTGAGCCATCACTCCAGTCTCATAATAAGCTCCTTACAATGATATTTTAATGTTAATTACTGATGTTCACTAAAGTGCTTCATTGTTTATGAGTATGTTGTAAACGGTTTGTGATATGTGATTTAAATATTCATTCTGTTTAATTTGATGCGTGATTTCAGGAGCAACATTTGAGATACGCATTTTCAAAATGATGGCATCCTGAAAATCCTGAAAAATTAGAAAAGGCTAATAGTGGAAAAATAATCTAAATATTGTGATATTTTTATTGTAATTCTAGAAGCTCTCCCAGCTAGCTTGTTCATTGAACCCACACATTCCCACTTCAACACAAACTTGTGGTTACCCAACAGCTCTTCCATGGTAGATACAGTCCTATGACCTCCACCTGGACACTGTAACATCTGAGGCCGTGAACACCACGACAAAAAGCAACTTGTGGAAGAAAGGGTATATTTCACTTATACTTCCACTTCACAGTTCACCATGGAAGGAAGTTGGGGAAGGAAGTCCAACAGAGCAGAAATTAGAGGCAGGAGGTGATGCTGAGGCCCTGGAGGGGTGCTGCTTACTGGCTTCCCCTGTGGCTTGCTCAGCCTACTTCCTTATAGCACTCAGGATCAGCCAGCTCGGGAGTGGCACCACCCACAACGGGCTGGGCCCACAGATGATGCTCCTTAAAATAAAATCTCTAAACAGCAACCTTATGGCCTCCAATATTTCACACATACAGGCTACATATCAGTCTCAAATCCTCACTGATCCCGATTCTCCCTTCGACTTTCATGTTCTGTTTTTTGCTTGGGGGTTGTCAAGGATCCCCGGAGCCTCTTTTTGTACAGACAACCACAGGTGGCCCTCCTTCCAGCTTTGTATTTTCACTTAGAATGAAAACCTTCAGGAAGCACTGTAACTCAGGCCCCAGGGCTCTCTCCTTCTGATATCTGTGTATGAGAGACTGTACACTTGCACNCCTTCCGAGGAAGCCCCGTGTAGGTAAGCAACTACGTCCAGCTAAGGCCTCCTTGCTTAGCAGAATAAAAAAGACAGTATCATAGGCCTCCTCACATGCTGCCATCATTAGCCAGCAGAGCCCACTTTGCAGCTCCTGTAGGAAGTGAAGGTCTCAGGCATGCATCAAATGGTCCATTAAAGGTTCCTCTTTTTGTTTCTGCAAGTAGCTCATCCTTCAAGCCAGCGCTTCTCTGCCGAGTCTTCCTGCCTCAAATCCAATTTGGAGTTAGATTCCTCTGGGAAGANAGGTTGTTCCTGTTCTTTATTTCCACAAATGCATGACANTGTAGAACTGAGCAGCAATTTCAGTGAAAAGTTAACACAGTTTNATATGTAAAAGAAAACATAAAAACAAACAAACAAACAAAAAGCAATGAAGCCTGACTCCAAGTATGAAAGGAGAAACATATGAAATCTCAATTGTGTAAGCATCTACAAGAAAGGAGACACCAAAATTTTTGTTTCCAAAAAAAAAAGAAAAAGAAAAAAAAATCAAAAGCCAGAGTTTAAAAAAACACAGAATTCCACTTGGAGATACATAGAAGCTGAAAGAACATACTGGACTGTGATGGGATGGACACTAATATGTGTACTGAGGAACTAGGCTTGATTCTCATCTTGCTATACCATTGTGGCTGAATTTCACCAATATCTTATCAGTATTTCAGCCAATTCTGTTTCCTCCTGTATGTTCACAGGATACTATTTTTCTGAATTTCCTTTCCTGTTCCAGACAATTTAAAAGTCCTTTAAAAATCTGTCAGGTCCATGAAAGTTATGAATCTGTATTACTCAAGTAAAGGGGATAGTCTAAATATATGCATAAGAGCAACTGTTGTTTTTAATCGATCTTTTGCTCATTTTGTGTGTGTTATCAAGTACACAGTTGTTTTGGCAAGGTCTGTAAAGTGCACTGTCTGAATGTTATACAAAGAATCACCACAGAGATGGTTAAAAACTGACTTCAAGGGGATAAGATGGGGAAAAGACCCCTTTCCATCTGAGGGTTTTTCTTTAATAGTATTCACCAATTTTGTCAAGTTTTTCAATATTTAGTAGCTGAAATTCAAGCTTAATTATTGGATGCAGATATATAAAATGACAGAGTTAATTTAACTTTTATCTTTTACAGAAGAGCAAAAGGCAGAACCTGAAACAGTTCTGGCATATGACCATGGAGGAAAACGTGACTTCATTCTGACTGACCCCTCTCTCACTCTCAAGGGCAAAGCTTGGTCCTTTGCAAAGCATCATGAGTAATGGGGACTTATAGAATCAGGAGTCCCACACTCTACCTTGTTCCTGCTCCTAAAATCTGATCAATGACATGTGTGTCACATCCTTAAAACCTTATAGTCCATATTTGCCTTCTTATTGAACACTTCTGTTTTGTAGTCAATAGCTTTTTTGTAGGCTGGTCATAAACTTCATTTAAGAAGACAGGGTATATGAGTCAAAAGTTGCTGAACTGCTACCAAAGAACACTGTTGACGTTAGGCTGATTTTCAATCTCCAGCCTACAACAGTTTCAGTTGTATCATTCATTTACAGGGGAGAAAATGAAATGAATGATGCCGAGGGCAGATGCTGGAATGATGGACAGCCATTTAAAATCACATCGTAAAGGGCTGAGGAAGTCTACAATTTAAATTACTAATTAAGTTTCAAAGTGCTATGTTGTATATATATATATGCACATATATCACAAATATATATTTGTTAACTTGAAAATACACACATACACACACCGACATATGAATAGACACCTATTTTATGTACATGTGTTTGAAAATGGAGGGAAATGTACAGACAAGGTGATAGCATATTTTAGGGAAGGGAAGTCTGACATTGAAATATATTCCATANTGGTATTTGGTTTCCTAAGTGCATAATATTGATGACTCTTGTTTTGTAATTACAAAATAAATGGATAGTTTCAATAANATGCTATAGCTATAACCTTTAAAAGCAGAGAGGCAGTAATTTAATTTGAATATAAGAAAAAGCCAGATTTCAAGGTATTAATCCCAGAAGAGATTCAAATGTGATGATGTGCATATATTTCCACTACTTAGTGTATTTCGAAGTTTGTAGAGAAAAAACACAGAGAACAAATGAAAAACATTAAATAAAAAGAAGGCATGAATAAGGGTTCTGGCAAATGAAGAAAATAAGTAAGAAAAAGTACTGAAATGTTTCTTAACCTGAATTTTAACCATAATTTTCCTCCAAATTAAGTTAGGCTGTTTTGTTTTGTTTTGTTTTTTTTTTAAACAAGCTGCATTTGTCTTGGTGACACTTTCACTTTCAAATGTAGTGAATGCATTTATTCAAAACTCAAGGACTTTTATAATAAATGGACAATTGGGCACTTGATATTTTACCTATTTCTATTCATGTGATAGACAAAATTCAAATTAATCATGTCTTAACATCACCAGCAAAAGTAAAATAATAGCTAGAGTTCTACTATCTTTTTAAAATATGTATTTAAAATTCACATAATTAAAAAATACTTTCACTAGGAAAATGAGTTTTTTTTTTAATAAAACATTCCAGCGACATTTCTTTTTTGTTACAGAGCTAATGAATATAAACATGGCCACTTGAGAAGTCTCCTGCTTGCTCTCTAGATTTTTATTCAAGGGTAATTTTTGTAGGATTAATGTGAAAGGGAGATAAGTCATTGACCCTTATAAGATCTCCTTGACTGGTCCCCGATAATTTTTTTTATCATTAATTAATACAAAATGTGGAGGTGGGGTTACATATGGTGTGAATACACTTTAATTAAGCGCCATAGTTCTTCTTTTCCTTAGGTAGCTGCGTTCAGACAAGTTTCCCTTCAGAGAGATTTTCTTTCTGGAGACTTTTTTCCCCTCTCTCGCCAGCAGCACCATGGAACATATCTGTGGGCTTCCACTGCCCCCTGTTGGAATCCAGTGAAAGTTCTGGTGTTTACCCATCTTGGAGAACCATATATGGGGCATTCCTTTTCTTGGTTTTGGTGTTTTCTGTTTTTAATATAAATCTTGAGAAAATGATAACCTGAAAAACTTCAAAGTTAAGGAAGGGTTGCTGGTTGTCCAGATGCACAATATTCATTTAAAAATATCTTATCTGTAAAAAAAAATAAGTTTTGGTGTTAAGAACAGGTCAATATTATTATTTTTAAAATCCACTGAAACAGAAAAAAGAAGACTTTAGAAAGCATCTGTGTATGGTGACCATGTAGCTCCTGATATTGTTAGGAACCAAATATGACATATAATGGTCCAGGGAAACTAATTATAATATCATGGTGCTGTATACTCAAATATTTTAGAGACTAAATTATTTTAAAATTTGAAATGTATTCAAACCAGGAGTACATTTTTTTTGTGGTTTTTGTAAAACTAAATCCAACATTGACCCTGTTTTCAGTGAGCAACTTTGGAGATAGATGCCTTTGATCTAGGAACAGGTGGTTGTCTGCCTGTTCCGAACACAAAATCCTCCACAAATACACAGTNAGAAGTGACCCGGAAAAGTCACCTCAGAGGGTTGTAAATAAGTGACCAGAGGTGGATTCAGAAAAGCTCAGAGCTATCTGGCTGGAAGCTTTGTCACTGATTGGATGTCACTTTTTAATTCGTTGGATAGTGCTTTTTAGCTAAAATCTAAAAATCCCCCCTCCCTTTTCAACATCTGGTTTAGCAATTCCTTGAGAGACAGAACAGTCCTTTCTCTCTCATCCCATCTATTAAAATGTACCTAGGTCCTGAGACAGAAATGAATGACCGTGTCAGAACAGAATACATCTACTCTAAAATTCTGCTAGAAAGAAGCCCAAATGTCCTCAAATCAAAACATTACAAAATATTACAGTAGGACAATCTTCAACAGTGCAACTGATGGAAAATTAACATAGTTTCCTGTTATATCCCATGAAGTCATTTGTTACATCAAAATGCATGAAATATTATGCATTCTTTATCACTGCAAAAGAGACTAAAAATTCAAAGTCCCCTTTTTAATATGAAGAAAGGCTTTCATATCTATTTATTATACACACATACATACTTGTATGTGTTATATTTTAAATATGGTAGATTCTAGTATTTTGCAGATTAAATAAGCACACTTTCCTTTCTGCATTTGTCTGTATCTGTTTCTATCTCTTCTTCTCTCTATCTCTGTCTCTCTCTTTGCCTCTCTGTCCCACCCCCACCTCCACTGCCCCCATATATAGCAGTGTCTCCCTCTATGGCCTAGTCTGGCCTTGAATTAGTCTCACAAATGTTGAGAATACAAATGTGTGCCATCATGCTTATAAAATTCGTCTCTTGATAGGCATCATTTCCAATTATTAAAAAATATTTCATTAGTTCTCCGAGAGTTTCATACTTTGTACTTGGATCATATTAACCCTCCTCTTCTAAATCCTCCCTTCCACACCTACCAATCTTTATTTCCTCTTGCCATTTTTTAAGTCCACTGAGTCCTGTTTGTGCTGCTATGGTCGTTTACTGCAGAGTTGCCTGCCTACCAGGGCTCACACCCTTAAGGAAAACCAACTCCTTGTCTTTTAGCAGCTATCAGTTACCAATAGCTCCTTGACTAGGGATGGGACATCAGGCAACCTCACCTCTCCATGTTGGGATTTGGCTATTAACCATTCTCATGCCCACTTCATATTTCCTTTTGTACAGGAGTAAACAGAGATTCTCAAAGAGGAAGTGGCCTCCGTAATACAGGACATCAATTTAAAGCAGATGCACTTTTCAGACTAACCTTTTATGCTACATTTGTCCTGCTCATTGTCTTTTCTGTTTCTTGTCCTTTCACTCCAAAATTTCGTATTCCCTTCTTTAAAAAGAACCAAAAGGAATATTTTTATTAAATTTCATTAAATTCAGTAGCTTCAGGAAGGCCGATAAATCAGTGAGATGTCTTCTAGGTAAGATCCAGTGTAAACAATCAGAAAATGAGTTTGATGTAGCCAGGTTAAACTTAATACTTTCCAACTTTAGGTCTTCAGTGTTCTCTCTTAACCTTGACTATGCTGTTATGACGGTGTCATTGTGGGTCTCGCTCTATTTCCTGTCCTGAGAAAATCTACTCTAAAGCACTGATTTTGAGGGAAAAAATTCATTTTAATTTTATGCATATGAGTGTTTGCTTGCATGGATGCAGGTGTATTGTAATCAAGTGGAAGCCAGAAGAGAAAATTAGAACTCCTGGAAGTAGAGTTACAGGCAGTGGTGAACCACAGTGTGGGTGTTGGGAACCAAACTCCAGTCCTCCACAAGAGCAGTAAGTTCTAACTGCCAGACTGTATCACTAACCCCCCAACAGACTCTTTATGCCATTACAAAAATCTTAGTATTATGCTGACATTCAAGCATACCTTGAATCCTAGCACTTGGTGGGTCAGATGTGGAAAGACTTTTGTGATTTTGAGGCCAGCCTTGTCTACATAGTGAATTCCTGGACAGTCAGAGCTACACAGCAAAACCCTGTCACAAAAACAAAATAAAACAAAACAGATAAAGCACTAAAGAAACCTTAAAATCATTCTCAATCACATCTAACTAGTGGGTGTGTATGCTTCATACTTACAAAGTCTTTGTCAGCAGCATTTGGTAGTTATCTGACCATTTGCCAGCCTCCACCGGATTTTTGAGTGGGGTTTGGGATCTGGGATCCTGAAATCTTAGGGAAGGAGCCTTCTTGGACCCATTGATTCAGCAACAAATCTTTTGTTTCCTGTTTCTAAGACATAGTTTGTNTTTATCTATTTGGAGAATATAATGAATTTTCAATTCAATTGAACAATAAAAATGTATTGCATTTACTGAATTATCGGAACTGCGTTGGAACTGAAGACAGGATTCAGTGGGTAAGGCACTCTTGCTGCTCTTGCAGAAAACCTGAGCACCAATCTCAGCACCCACATTGCACGTGGCTCAACTGCCGGCAACTCTAGCTCCAGAATCTCCAACACCTTCTTCTGGCCTCTGTTGACAGCTGCACACTTAAGGTGAGTGAGTGAGCATGTACACACACACACACACACACACACACACACACGACTTTTAAAGGAAATTTTAAATGATTGAGAGTCTAAGTCTGAGTACTCTGCTCCATCCTTTTGATAGCATTTTCCCCAGGCAGGGATGAGAAAATATGCTTTTCCACAGTTTCTTGATTACAATACAACTTTATGGAACCTACCATGTAGACCATTAAACTTAAAAACATGTCACTGTAATTACCCATAGCAGCAGACCCTTATTTTACAAACATTAAAGTAATTTTTAAATTGGTTGGAATTAGGAGAGGCAGGCAACTATGTTCATGGGGCTTATTTTGAGCAACAAATCTATTTAAATTTCAGAATTGGATATTTTTATATCTGCCTTGTTATTCAGGATACAATTTAAAACAAATAAATATATTTTATCCTTAAATGTATTTTATTATAAAATACCTTTTTACTTGATTGTATCTTTAAACTGTTAATAGTTTAACAAAACACTGCAAAAATTATAAAACCTTAACTGTGATATGTTTAATTCTTTTAAAGTTCTAATTTTTGCAGCACAAGAGAATTATAGTTAGCTTTTCCAATATGAAACAGCACTCTTAATAATGCTGTTTCTGGAAAAACATATAAATACCATGAAACCACATCAAATAGGGATAATATTAAAGTTTAAAAACATAGTTCTCAGCCTGATAATGGAGGGATGTTTATTCTGGTCTCACTAGAAGAAACATTATTAAAGTAAATAAATCATCTAACTAATAAACTTTCCTTTCTAAGAAATTGTAATATGTGCATGTGTGTGTGTGTGTGTGTGTGCATACACACACACTTATTCAGGGTTCTTTCTCTATGTTACCTCTATTCCCTTGAGACAAGGAATGGCACTGAACTGGAGCTAGGCTGGTGGGTCATGCATCCCCAGAGATCTTCCAGACTGCTCCTCACCCCACCCTGGGTTTATAGGTGTTCAGGGCCATGCCTGATATTTTATGTGGTGAGTCTGGATTTGAACTCAGGTTTTCATGCTCACACATCAAATGTACTTCCCCTCTGAATTATTTCCACAACACCTTTATTCAACATTTTGTGCCTGGTATTACTGGCTCTATGTTGAAGAGTCCAAGTTTTAAACTGACAGACTCTATCCTTTGGACAACACTCAAGACATGGGAGAGAGAGAGAGAGAGAGAGAGAGAGAAAGGGAAAGAACAAAGGAAGAAAGAAAAGAGAGCGAGAGAGAAAGAGAGAGACAGAGGGAGGGAGGAAGGAAGGAAGGAAGACAGGAAGGAAGGAAGGCTGCTTTAGAGGGCAGGCTAGATGGCTCAGTGTTTACTGTATAAATTTGAGGACATGAGTTCAATCTGCAGGACCCACCTGGTGGGAGGGGAAAATAGATTCCCACAAGATACCCTTGGACCTCCACAAATATTGTGGCATCCCCCCTGCAATAAATAAATAAATGTAATCAAGACTTACTTAAAAAATAAATGACTTATACGTTTATATTATTTGTCTTAAGAAGAAACATTCTTGGTTAGAAGAGCAGAAACTTCTGCCAATCTTTAAACAGCACAGATTATTGATTCAAACTTACTCAGCTGTTGCATTGACCGTGCGCATTGTATGTTATTCCATTGTTAGCACACAGTAGCTGGGATTTATAAATATGCTACAGCATATTTATAATTAATGTAAATTTTTACATTAAATGTAAAAAAAATCTGAGGTGCTTGCATGAATTTCTGAGAAATTAGCNGAAGTACCTGTAAGCAGGACAGGGGAGCTGCATAACAAAATAGATAATTCTTAAGTTCACTCAGCAGACTTTTAGTCTTTATCAGAGGTTTTTCAAACCAGGAGATTCCGTTTTCTAAATGGTCTCCATGGTTTTATGTTGTTTGTTTTGTGTGTTCATAGCACATGGGTTGAATTATCTGTGAGCAGAGGAAATGAAGATGGTAGCAATCCAGTAATTCCTCTTCACTGAAGAGCATTTAAAATCCACCAACCGTGGGCTTCAATTTCTTCCTCATTAGAACCAGGAGAGAAGGGCGATGGGAAGAGGGGGCTGGGATAAGAACATTGCATCTCATTCTTAAGATTGTGGTATTTTTCTTGAAACAGAAGGTAGTAATCAATGAACGTTGTTCAGCTCCCATAATACTTTCCTGGTGTCGGTCTAACCACTATTGCTATGTAATACTTGTGCCTCCTTTTTTTTTTTCCCATCTGCTGCACTAGAAAGCTTCTCTGATAGTGGTTGAACAAGGCACTGACCTATAAATATGGCAGAATATCATTAGGAGTCATTTTATCACTACTCTTTTTTTTCTTCTTTCTTTTAAACCATAGTAGATTCTTTAGGGTCACATCTGTTAGGGCACATAATGGTTTTTAATCACACCTTCCTAAATGACTAGAACACACGTATGTGTCGGGAGCAGCACTTAAACCGAAGCCTGATCCCTGTCGTAGGATGTTTGAGTGGTGATTTTCTGGAGGGTTATGGCAGAGACCTCTGCTGAACCCACACTACTTGATATACAGCTGAACAATCAAATGCAGGCAAACCCCCAGCCCAAGTAAGCCTTCCTTCCCAGAGGAGGGTGGCAGGGAACACAGTTTCAATTTAAGGGAAGCAATGAAGGCTAGAATAATATATTACCTTTACAGACCCTTGTCTTCAATTCCAACTCCCTTTAATGTATCTTAAATCCACATCAGATCAGTTTCAACCAAATTATGTGGGACCATTCATAGTGTGATGCTTTCTTCCCTTCAAATTCAAATTAGGTGCTAAGAACAAATTTTTCTACTTTTTCAACTTATATTTAAGCAAAATCATTGATGATGTGGTGCTGACTTTTTGAATATAACTTGGAACAAAATCACATGCTTTAGATCCTGTATCTAACTATCCCATACTAAATTTTAGCAGGTATTTTCTTCTAGGGGCATAGAGACAAAAAGGAACTGATTTAGAACTTATTTAGAAATCTGTTTTATCTGATAAATGCTATTGTTATAGGCAGTGGAGATGTAATAGCTACAAGCAACAAGGATTTTGATATCAGGAGACCTCTAATTTCTGTCTCATGCTATGGACCAGTTAGTAGAAATAAAATATATAATGTGAGATGGTAAAAGAGATAATCTAAAGAAATAAGGAGATATAAACTGGAGTGATAGACAGATGGTACATGTGTGNCTCTAGGGAAGATACAATGAAAAAGTGATCTTTGCAATGAGATATGGATGACAATAAATGGTCAAGGTTGAGACAACTTAGGAGCAAAAGAAAGAGCAAGGCATTAGAGCCCCAAACAGCATGCCAGAGAAACAAACTCAAAAACTCAGTGTGGGTGGACCATAATCAACACAGGGACAGGCAGGTGAACCCCAATTTGCCTAGGATATTGGAAGGCATAGTGACTGGATTCCTTTCACTTCCTTTCACTTGTTTGAGTAATTTTC
>LZPO01088375.1:15669-27205 GCA_001675575.1 Neotoma lepida | reverse complement strand
TGTGTGTGTGTGTGTGTGTGTGTGTGTGTTTGTGTGTGTGTGTATCATGGCTTGCTTGCATATGAAAGTCAGACAATGTGTACGAACAAATTTTCTACTTCCCACCATATGGATTCTGTGGATTGAGCCTAGGTATTCAGACTGGCAGCAAGGTCCTTTACCATTTTTAACATTTAATTCTTCTAATAATCTTAAGTACTTGTGATTACATTTCCCACAATCCAATGTTATTATTGCTATGACTCAGTAACAAATTATTTTTTATTTTTATTAATATAAATAATCATGCTAACTACTATTTACTCATCTTAGATTTTATGGTATTTAGATGAATGTTATTTTTAGAACAATTATGTGTCTACTACCTTATTTTTCTCAGCTTCATTTAAATGACATGAATGTGATAAGACGCTTTTTCCTAGACCTTGGCAAAAGTTTCCTCAACAAAAACATCCATCTTAATGAATATATTTTTTGTAAAAATGGTTTGTCCTTTTATTTTTCATGGATAACAGATTGTTTTGAGTCTTTTTTTCCTAGATCTTAGTTCATCACTGAGGGGAGGATATAGCAGACATGGCAGCACTCCTTTAGGAGGCCAGGGAGCAGAAAGAAGCCTGCACCAGCAGACTGCTTTCCTCCTTCTATCCCCAAGCAGAACTCTCTCCTATTAGATGGTACTGACCCCACCCAGTCACCCCCACTTCTCCAGTTAGCCTTCTCTGAAACTTCCTCACAGATTCACCCTGAGGTGTCCTTCATTCATTCCCTGGTTATTCTCAACCCAGTTAACTCAAACACTGTTTTTAGTTTGCCAGTGTGCAAACTTCTGCAGCTGCTAAANTGTGTCACAGGTCACACTCAGTACTAGCCAGCTTCCCTGGTTCCTCCTCCACTCTTAGGTGCTAGCCTCCAGTTCCTTGGGCCCTCCCTTTGTCCTCCCCTTTCTTCCCCAACTCCGTCCTCTCTCCACCTGGGGCTTATTTCCTCCACTGGCTTCCTTTACCTTCTCTGTGTGGACAACTTGTGCAGAGAATATCCATCCTCTAGCTATCAGCTGAGATCCTCATTATTTTCAACCATTGACCCCTGGATGGTTCTGCCCATTATTGTATAATTAAACATAAAATCTTAGTGTTGCAAAACTCTAACCAATCCTTAAATCTCTCCTGTTGTCTTAATCTACTTTTTAAACATATTTTCATGAACTATGCTTCTCTGGAAGAACAGACCCAACAGAATGAGCACATACTGAAAGATTTATTAGATTAGCTTTTGCCCAGTCAGAGTAATCCAACAGCAGCTGTCTTCATATTGGAAGTGATGAGAACTAATGGTTGACTAGTCCATGAAGTTGAATGTCTGATCTGTCCCAACATGGTGCTGAAGCCCTGGAGGATTCCCGGAGAGCCACTTGTCTTCAGTCCTTATTAAAAGCAAAAGGAAGCTGGGTTCTGATAGCACCAAAAGAAAGCAGTGGCAGTGCTGGTAAAAGAAGAAAAGGATAGATGATTTCCCAGGTACGTGTAAGAGCAATGATGTAAATTTTTTTTTCCTTTGGATATCCTTTTATCTGGGCTGCCACCAGGAGGGACCGCCTATGTTTAATGTGGGTCTCCTCATTTTAAATTACCGATCAAGAAAATCCCTCATAGGTGTGTCTGGTAGCTTATCTTCTTTGATACCAGGACCAGTCAAGTTGACTAGTTTAGCCATCAAACCAAACATTCCTACTTTCTTCCTACTCTTCGCTCTACCCTGCATCACACAAACACAGGGCCTTTGGAGAAGTTCCTCTCTAAATCTACAGTTATGTCTTCCATTCTCACTTACATAACCACTACCATCTTTATATCTAGCTTCAATGTGAGGTTCTCATTATAAACCTTTCCTGAAACCAATGATTACAGTATATACTTCAACACTTTCTTCATCACAAGACTTGGATTATAGCTGAACAACAAACCAACTATTGTTTTCAATTTTTTGTATATTATTTGTTTTTGTCCTCAGAATGCATAGGTACAATGATCTATTTTGTCACTTCTTCCTAGCATAATATTTTAAGGTCATCAGTAAACATTTTTCAGGAGATGATGACTAGGTGACTACTGAGATCATGCTAGCTATGTGATCCCTTGGAAGAGAGCTGTCTTTACTACAGAGAAATGTTAATCATGTGTCTCTTTTCCTATAGCTCTATCTATGATCAACTCCCCTTAATCACCTGATGTTTTTTGCCTCTATTCTAACTCTGTTGTAAGTATAATTAGTAGACAGGACATCCCCAGGAAGGTTTGCAGCTGTCAACACATTACCACAAATGTAAAAGGAGATGAAGTGATGTCCTTGGACAGCTGGCATGGCAAAACTTCCTTCTGTTCAATTCATTGACCCATACTTAACTAGAAGTGTTAATGTCCTTCCTGGCTTTGTCTGTGTATCTTTTAAAAAATATTAATGAGATTATAATATAATTGCATCAATTCTCTTTCTCTTTTCCTCACTCCAAACCCTCCCATGTACCCTCAATCATACTCTGTTTCTAATTCATGACCTCTTTTTCTTGAATTTTTATCTCATATGTGTATATATGTATATGTGTGTATATATTTCTAAATATATAAATACAATCTGCTCAGTGTCTATGTATGTTTTCAGGGCTACCCATTTGGTATTGGATAAGCACTTGGTGTGTTCTTCCCTGTGGAAGACTATTTCTCTAACTATATTCCCAGCACTGCTTAGTAGTCTAGGGTTAAGGCCATCTGAGTGAGCTTCCTTCTTTCCACATAAGCATATCTATTCTTTCTATTTGAGTTGTGAAGGTCATATTTAGGTAGCCTTGTTGGAAAGACTTCATGGGTGTACCTTCTGATATTTCTAGGAGACAGCATTTCACAGCAAACTCTCTGTTCCTCTGACTATATAGACATTTTGCCCCCTGTTCCACAACAATCTTTCAACCTTAGCTATAGAAGTTGCTGTTATTGATGTATCAACTATGACTGGGTTCCACAACTATGCATTTTGATTGATTGTGTCTTTCTGTAATGATCTCCATGTGTTGCAAAGTTTTCTTCATGAGTTATGAGAATTACACTTACATGTGGGACTAAAGACAAATATTTAGAATGCAGTTAGGGCTTATGCTGCTTCAGTAAAGTGGAGTCAGAGGTTCTCCTCCAACATCCATGATTATATTAACTCTGAGCAGTTGGCTAAGTTTCCCGGACAAGGCATGATTTCCCTCTTGTTAAGTGGGTGTTAAGTCCTTAGAGAACTATTGGTTACCATCAAGGTATATATGCTACTGTTGCACCTTTAGGGTTTTTGTGCCACACTGATCTATGTTGTGGTTCAAAGGCATCATAGCAGGGTAAGACTATTGTTTGATTCCCTCCTTTGGAAACTTTTATGGACACCATCTGGTACGAAAAGGAGGAGGCTTTATGGATCCCTCTTGATGATCATTCGCTTAGAGAACCAGGTGACTTTTTTCCTAAGTTGTACATTCAAAATTAGAAACAAATCATGAGTTTTTACTTTAAAACATCTGAGTTCAGGAAGGACTACACAAAAAGAAGTAAAAGAAAGAGTAATTAACCTATACTACTAGGCCAACTAAATCAAATTAAAAATTAAGAAGACGTGTTAGTATAGAAGAGAGTGACTTTAGTGAACCAATAAAACAAAGGGATGGAAGGAAATTGTCCATTTCTAAAGTTTGATTTTTGTTCAAAAGGAATCATTAACAAAAGAAAGGATACGAGAATTGATTCTTCATTTTCCATAAGCGTCTACAGCATCATGTTATTATTTTATTAATGTTTCCAGAAGGCATTTATTAATGTTTCTAAATTGGCTCCAGTAATTTTCTCTTCAAAGCTTTCCCAGGGGGGAAATGTATAATAATATTTTAAATAAATGAATATAATATTTGTAGAGCTTAACAAAAGTATTTCATATGTAAATTGTTGTGTTAGTTATGGTCTTCAATTATATTTTCACTAACTGTTTTGTTTAAACATTATAAGGTAGGTATTTGGTCACTGGGTTGATACTTCTGGGTAGATAGATAATAGATACTTGAAGGAAGGGAAAAGCTGTAGTTTTTTTCTCTTGAAAACCCTAAGTATATCTNGCATTTTTCATAGTAGTGTTAATTACTTAAAACTGTCCTTTGGCCACAGCCCCTGTAAGCCAACTTACTAACCACTCTTTGATTGCAGAAAGGAAGTGGTTCTAAACCTCAGAGCCAAGAATTTCTCATTCCATTCCATTCATTGCTTCTGTTACTGATTTATTAACATTAAGTAGCAGTTCTGTAGAATTTCCTTTGCCCTACTGAGCATGGCAATGCCCTGGAAATTTCAGTAATGTGGGCACAGCCTGAGGCATGACTAAAAACTAGGTGGAGATCAAAAACACATCTCTGGCATGTCTTCGCAATGTCCCTAGAGATGACTCATTACTGAGTAGCTGCTGAGAGACATGACTCAGCCGGTTTCTGCAATGGGCTGTCTGGAGCAGCTAGGAAAAGGCAGGCAGGCTGTGAGGAACAGCCAGTGCTTGCTAACTGTGCAAGAGAAAAATGAGTCTGTTATTTAGAACTGGGGTTCATAGACAGCAATGTCATTATAAACGCTTGGATTTTTGTGGCTATAACAGAATTAAAATGAGTACACATCTACTCTCTACTTACAACTTTCTACAACACTGCCCATTCATTTAAAATGCCTTGAGACCAACTATTTAATCTGTGAGCATTAGCACTCCTCTTTGGATTGAATTCTTAGTAAAATAATGGGATTTTTTCCAGGTGAAAAGTGAGGAGAGATCTGTTGGCAGGTCTAATTAAGAGATGTTAAACTGTTTCTGTAGAAGTACTAAATTAGACACGGACAACAGGGTAAAAAAGGGAGAAGACAGGTACAGTTAGCCAAGTCAACAGTCCAGAGAGCATCTAACTGATAGTGTGACTTTTCCTCGCAAGTGACAGTAGATAGGTAGTTTGAGTGGAGGTTTGAAATTTTGACATTTATCTGTGGCTTGTGTGCATAGTCTCTGATGTAAGCAGACTTTAAACTTTCTTGATTCTGTATGTCTGTGCTATTCATCACCTCTCTTTTACAATGGAAACTGGGTAATTAAGGCAAAGTCCAATCTCTGTATTTACTTTTTGAGCAATAGCTGCATTGTCCTCAGTTGTGGGAATTCGTGTGTCAAGACTCATAGGACAATTTCATTATAGCTCTGAAACAAGCCTATTAAAGTCTGTTTCTGCTGCTTGTAAGTCCTTACTGCAAGTGTTCATGTTCATGAAGCTGTAGGTGGCCAGTGGCTAATGGAAAATCTAAATTTAAATCTCTACAAGGCTGTCACCTGTCTGCTATTGAGACTGGGAATTGTCACATTCACCAGGCCAAAAATTCAGTTCTACATAAGTCTACATAAGTTTGGGCTTTGAAATGGGTGGTGTTCTAGAAGTCACTTTGGACCAAGAGATTTGTCACCCAAGTATCAGTCAGTGTTTCCACACATATGAACTGGCTCTGATTTAGTTTTCCATTTTCAAGGAGGCTGTCTTGGCATTCTGATTCCCACATTATTCATATCAAGCTCAAGGGTTCCTTGCCTAATAAATAGTCAAGTGGTTATAGCAATGGAAAGAGAGAAAATCGAAAGTGCCATGTTGGAGGAGAGTCTGCATTCGGTACATTAAATGGAAAGAGAGAAAATGGAAAGTGTCATGTTGGAGGAGAATCTGCATTCGGTACATTAAACACTTGTCGGATGCTTCTAATGTAGGAACTTCTTACAGATCCTTTTTAATACTAAAACATTTCTAGGAATGGAGGGGAGTGTTTTAAGGAATAGAGTCTATCTACTATCACATAACAGTGTGGAAAGACTGTCAGCTTCCCTGTGAGTTAGCTCTCTTCTCTCTGGTTCTGGCAGTTTTAAGGCATAGCATACCCTCCAGAGCTCACTGCAGCCATACTACAGCTGACTTCTCTGCCTTCAGCTGGAGAACGCATCTGCACAATGGCTTGACTCTCTTTCTACCCCTTTCATACTTCCTCCAACTCCCTGAGCAGTGGACCCTGGAGGCCTTCTTTAATGAATCTGACACCATTGACTTCTGTTGAATCTGACCAAAACAAGGAAGAAATGAATGAAAACAGGGGACGGGTAGAGAAAATCAAAAGCAGAGTATTGAGAAACAGGTTAGGAAAAAGCAAGGTGAGCTGGGAAGAAAGGCCTGGAGTAGGTGGAAATGGGGATCAAAAACTAAAACAGTAAAATCTGAGGCCACAGTAGGTGGGTGGTCCTGAAACCGCTGAAGCACAAGCCTTGAACTCAGACTTACTGTGGAACAAATTCCAACTCTTAAATTTTACAAGTACATAGCATTGTAGTCCACATTAAAATGTTTGCTCCTTAAACACACTTTTCTGTCTGAAAAGTGAGCCAGAAATGTTAACCCTTAGACACATTGTCATATACATGAATAAATTTTATGTATAAAAATATTTATTGTAGGGTTGACTTAGAGATATGGTTCCCAAGTTCAGGTACTGGAAAAAAATATTTGAGCAGCACATTCAGACTTGAGAGAATACTGTAAATCCTATATGGCACGGAACAGTAGCCTGACACCCAACAAAGAAATATCCACACAAAAATGTCAAAGACATTTAGCCAAGAAACTTAAATATAACCCAACCAAATCTTCAAGCAATGAAAAGTTGTTTTAAAGGATAGAAAATTATGCAACCAATTACAATTCATCTCCTAACAAAATATATATACAACTGAAAATACATTATTTAAAATATTTATTGACATGTATGATGAGATTAAAACTATACAGAATATGCTGACAATCTTTAAAACTATGGATATTTATTTATTCATTCAATCCTACATTTTGTGAACCATTTTATATAGTTATATGACTAGAAATCATGGAATAGAAACAGACAAATATGTATTCTTTGCATGACATTCTAGTAGAATAAAAGAAAAAGAGAAAACAGATAGATGATAGAAATAGAAGACTCCCCATTTTGTTCACTGAGATGTGGGATGAAGATAGACCCAAAGTAACAATGGACAGAGCTATGGACTGGTACGCTAACTCATACAGGTGCTCTCTGAGACTCTGATGACCAGGATGACCTTGTGAGTCCAAAGCCCTCTTCCAATTATAGGATTATAAATATTAACATAATTTTAAAGCAAAGAATTATTCAACCAGATTTCAATTCAATCAAATAAAAACATAATTAGAAGATAATACTGTTTTCCACCCAGAAGAAAATTAAGGATACCTGCTGAAGTAAGGAAAAGACATGTTTACAATTTTGCCCTGTTGTTAGATATCACAACCAAAACAATGAATACAAATCCTCTGCTGCCATGCATTTCCTTTGAATTTAGCTTTTACTATACATACAGAAATTAAGATGGGCAGAGATTTATAAGTCATTCACAGCCACCAGCCACCACATAAATAGACTATAAATACTTCCAGTAGAGAAAGATAAGGCGGCCTACACCCCCATTGAAATGACTATACATTAGACAGAGGCCACTCCTGGAACTGGAACTGGAATGTTCAAATGCAAGATTCTAAAATGGACTCACCAACATTTTATGCTATAATTGAAAATAAGTGTCCAATATTCACAATAAATTATAGTTTGATTTAAAGAGACTTACAAATACTATTTTATCATATAGCAAAAGCAATGAAAGGCAAGTGAATAATGAACCAAGTCTTTTCCACAGAATTGAACTGAATGAAGAATGTAGGCCTAATGGTTTGTGGAAATTCACATACAAATAAGATAAGGTCAGGGTCAGGATCCACTTAAACCCATTAAAATGTCATTTGAAGGCACTGATCCACTCCACTTGAGAGGTAATTATACTGCCTTGTGATAAAGAAAAATATTCCTAAAGAAGCTGGTTGACTTAAAGTTCAAGAGTGGTGAATGATTGAGAAGTTTTAGTACTGAGTACCTACATTCTTGTTAATTCATTAACTGAGAGAGCACAGTGTATAATGAGACCATGAGTGACATTAAAGAGAATTGTGTAAACAAATTCTCAGACATTCTTTCAATTGACTTAACAAAATCACTTATGGAAGTATTTTGTAGTATATCATAAATATGTTTTTTTAAATGTTTCCTTCTTGTAATATTTATATAAATGTATAAATTCGAAGTACTAACAGAGGGTGATATGTAAAATTGAATACATCCATTTAACCAGGATCTTTAACCTGGACTTAGTAATCTATAATGCTAGCACCAGTGGACAGAGACAGAGGATCAAGCATTCAAGGCCATCTTGGGTTATATTGAAAGACCATCCCTCCAAAACAAACAAAATAATTTTTAAAAATGAAAATGAGAGAGAGGACTAAATAATTTTTTTTGGTTTTTCAAGACAGGGTTTCTCTATGTAGCTTTGGCGCCTTTCCTGGAACTCACTCGGTAGCCCAGGCTGGCCTCGAACTCATGGAGATCCACCTGCCTCTGCCTCCCGCGTGCTGGGATTAAAGGCATGCGCCACCACCGCTTGGCGTGAGAGAACTAAATTTTTATTTATTTTTTCATTTGTAGATAAGGAATGAGGGCCCAGAGTTAAATGAGGGGTGATAGGCTTTTGTATACCACAAACAATGCTGTTAATATTTACAAATTTTCAAGTTTCTTGTGTGTAGTAATCTCTTGGAACAGTCAGGATTTAAATTGAGGTCTGCTGAGAACACATGGATGAGCACCTGTTTTTCTTAATGGGCAAATCTTTCTAGTGAAAAAACAAACAAACCAAAAGCCACTGGTAAGACAAAGTAGTCTTTCCTGCAGGAAGCAGCAGGTGGGAGTAGGAGGGACACTTTGTTTTAAAAGTATTGATAGGACATTTGAATAAAGTTTGTTGTTGTTTTGTAATTGAGCATCACCCTAAATTACTATTGAAGAGTTTAAATGTATAACAGTAAGATAAATCATGTAGAGCTACTCAAAGGCTTTCAACATATTTAGAAGACAGAAATCAGTGGACAGAGAATATATGGGTATGAGAAGGAGAGGAGGGTCACAGACACTCCCAAACTACAGGGAGGTTCAAGCCTGCAACATCCTTCACTGCAAAACATGAAGGACTTATTTATTAATCTATTCCTTCCCACAACTGATTGCAGAAAATTTGCCATTCAGCCATTTTTTTAATAAATTTATTTGTTTTACATCCCAGATGCAGTGTCCCCTCCCTCCTCTCCTCTCAGTCCCTCCTCCCACTCCTCCCCAAGGACTCCTTCTCCTTTCCTGTTTAAGTCTCCCATGAGTATCAACAAAACATAGCATATCAAGTTTCAGTAAGACTAAACACCTACCCATGTATTAAGGGCTGGGCAAGGCAATGCAGAATGAAGAGTAGGGCCCCGAAAGCCAACAAAAGAATCAGTGACAGCCCCTGTTCCCATTTAGAAGTCCCACAAGAGGACTAAGCTACAGAACTGTCACAAATGTGCACATGCCTATGTCAATCCCATGCAGGCTCCGTGGTTGTCAATTCAGTCTCTGTGAGCCCCTATGAGCACAGGTTAATTGATTCTGTGAGTTTTCTTGTGGTGTCCTTGATCTGTCTGGCTCCTCCAATCCTTTCCCCCNCTCTTATACAGGATTCCCTTAGCTCCACCTAATGTTTGGCTGTGGGTTTCCATCAGTTGCTAGAGGAAGCCTCTCTGATGACTATTTTCCATTTTCATCAGTTAATTGATGAAGCCTCTCTGATGACAATTGGACTGGGCACCAATCTGGTCAAAGGAGATGGCCAGTTCAGGTTACATATCCGATATTGCTAGGAGTCTAAACTTGGATCATCCTTGTGGATTCCTGGGAGATTCCCTTGTACCAGGTTTTTACCTGATCTGGAAATTCCCACCCCCTTCCTTCCCAGTAGTCTCTTTGAGTATTCTTCCCCTTTGGGGCTCCCAAGCTGATAGCTCATGTTCCCATCCCCCCTTTCTCTCAGTCTACTCACAAAATCTCTTCTGTTTCCTCTTCCCAGTGAGATCAGGATGTCCCCCCAATGAACTCTGGTTACCTAGTCTCTCTGGGTTCTTGAATTGNAGCATAATTATCCTCTATCTTACAGCTGATACTCACTTATGAGTGAGTAAACACCATGTTTATCTTTCTATGTCTGGTTACCTCATTCACGATGTTTTTTTTCTCTATCCATTCATTTGTCTTCAAATTTCCTGGTGTCCTTTTTAATANCTATGTTGTACTGTATTGTGTAGGCTCATTACCCTCTCCCCTGGGCTCCACACTAGAGTTCACATTCCTGGAAGCTCTACCAGAGGCCAGAGTGGTCCTAGGGACCCCAGGGAGGACACCATCTACTGCCCATTAAACCCCTTTAAGCTTGTTCAACAACCCCAGCCTGCACCCCAAACCCTGAGCTCCATATCCAGCCTACTACTTTAGAAGAAGTCTGTGATGGCATACAATGGGTGTAATCAATAACCATTTCATTGGAGATGAGGACTGTTCAATAGGAGAAAATGTATGGCTTACTCTTAATTACCTAGGACTGGTGATGTAATGGACCCTAGAGGAGAACTTTCCTAAACCAATTACATTCCCAACTCTATATTACTTCTCATCAAGGAAGTTTGATGGGAAAGTCTTTCTGAAAATGTGTTGCCCTCATTGGTTGATAAATAAAGCTGTTTGGCCAATAGTGAGGCAGAATAAGGTTAGGCGAGACATTCAAACTAGGGGGAGAGAGGAAGAAAGCAGAGCTAAGCAGACGCCATTCTACCATCTAGAGAACAGCATGTAATGGCACACAGGTAAAACCACGTGGAACATGTGGTGACATAAATTTATAAAATGGGTTAATTTAAGATGTAAGAGCTAGGTAGCGAGAAGCCTGCCACGGCCATAGTTTAAAAATGATATAAGCCTCTGTGTGTTTACTTGGGTCTAAGCAGCCATGGGAGCCAGGTGGGACTAGACAAATTTTCTTCTACAAATGGCGCCCAACATGGGGCAAGACTTTCCACCTAAAACTTGAGAGAACTTAAAAACAAATTCTACAATTGAGTTAAAAGCAGCTTTCTACTTCATGTCTCATGTGGGTCACAAGATGCCACAGCATTCAGGCTTGAGCACAACATGGTGAATTTCCGCCGTGGTACACAGTGGCGTTTGCAAGCCACACAATACTCTCCATGGTGGCTTTAGCTTTTGCTAGTTAAAAGAAAAGGTTTCTGGGCTACACACTGCTGGATTGGAGGCATACAGCCACTGTTTCCCAGAGTCAGCAGTGAGCATGGTTTCACCAGAGCTGGTGGGAAATGTGCTTCTGCCATATTGAAAAGCTAAAGTGGGTGGAGTCAACAGCCAAGGCTGCCACTTCTGTCCTACCTGCTGCAGTTTAAAGCAATAGATTCACAATAACACAGATTCAAATGTAATAAGATTAAATGGTTTACAATGTGTGTTAA
>LZPO01088374.1:1802-20295 GCA_001675575.1 Neotoma lepida | reverse complement strand
ACACACACACACACACACACACAAACACACACTGGGAATTTAATATTTCCCAAGATGATCTCAAGCTCCTCAACTCAAGTCACACTCCTAATTCAATCCTCCAATACAGCTGCTATATCCAGCTTGGTTTTTTAATTCCAGGTAAATTTGTTATAATTAAGATTGCTGATTTGTTAAGTACTTAGGCACAAAAGAGTAAACTTTGCACACAGAACCATTGAATTCTGCCATTAGTAAGTACCAAAAAAGTATGAACTGAATAAATGAATGATAAGACTTATCTCATGAAAGAAGGTCTGTAATAGTGATGTTCAGGGTAGGATTTAAGAACAGAAAAAAATGGATGTGCATATACTTCCCAGAGAAACTGTGACGGAGACTTTGCTACATTTGCTTATGTGGGTGAACTCATATTATCTTATAATAACACTTTTCATGAACATTTTATTGTGAGGATTTCAAATTATTCAACATTTTTTTGAAACACAATTTTGATGGCTATACAATATGTCAATTTACAAGCTACTAGGATGAATTTAATTATTATGTTACTCTATTGAGATTCAGTTTTTTAAATCTATGTATACAAGTGCTGTGGACATCCTGGTTCATATATACAAATTATTTCCTGATTCTGACTGATGTTTTAATATAGCCTCATTAATGTGGAATTGTTATATCAAAGCAGTGTTAAAAAACAGACTTTTTATGCTAAGTTGTTTTCATGAAAAAACTTCCTTTGTTTCAATAAATTAGAAATTAATCTCCCCATATACTTAAGATAACTAAGCAATCCCAATTTTTGCAGTCTTTATTGTTTTTCCAGGACAATATTTTGAAATTACTGCTTAATTTAATTACTAATTGGCACACATACAAATTATGTCCTATGTTTTGCTATTGGAATGTGGATCATATCTTTCAGTAGAGACTTTAAGCTGGTAATAATAATAATATTTTTCACACTTATTTTATTGGTTTTTCACCTCTTTATTTTTTTCTTTTATTTCAGTTACAATGTGTGATTTGGCATGTATATATTTATTGACACATCTTTTCTTAGAGTAATTTGTTTTAACATTTACCATCTTAACAAATCAGAATTTAGTATTGCAAAAATGATTTAGGAAAGTGCTACCCTTAATAGTCTATTTCATAGTGGTTTTAGAAAATAATCTTGAACAAAATATCTTTCTGAGGCTTGAGCAACATATATCAAACCATTATTTCATTAATTCAGACCAACATATTCTCAAAGTGATGTGTCTGCATGTTGAATGACGATATTATAACTTTATTATACTATAATTTTATAATTGTTATGAATAAATATTTAAAAGATAACATTCTATAATGATTATCCACACTAACATAAATTTAGTATAATACTTAAAACATTAATTTACCTTTATAAGTAGTGAAATGTCATATACTTTAAATAGTGCATTCAGTATAAATATGTAAACATTTAATATATCAGTAAAACATTGTGTTAAATCATGTATATTTAGTAAATATATATTCATTGTACTCTTCAGATCTCAGTAGCACAGATATATTCTCTACCATATAAACTTAAAATAAGTAGGAATTTTATTCCTATGATTTTGTTTTCTATTTTTTAAATTTACTCTTCTCTCATACATTGAATTCTGACTACAGTTTCCCCTACCTTCACTCTTCCCAGTCCCTCCCCCCACATCCTCTCTTCTCCAGATTCTCTGGTCCTCCATTTCCCTTCAGAAATGATAAGGCCTCCCAGGGATATCAACCAAACATGGCCTAGAAACTTACAGTAAGACTAGCCATATACCCTCATATCAAGACTGGTTGAAGCAACCCAGTAGAGGAAAGGGGTTCCAAGAGCAGGCAAAAGAGTCAGAGACAAGCCCTACTCCCACTGTTAGGAGTCCCCCAAGAACAGCAAGCTGCACAACCATAATATATATGCAGAGGACCTAGCTCAGATCCATACAGAGTCTGTGATTGTCACTTCAGTCTCTGTGAGCCCCTATGAGCCCTGCTTTAGTTGATTCTGTGGACCATGTTCTTGTGGTGCCCTTGACCCTTCTTGCTCCTACAATCCTTTGTCCCCCTCTGCCATGTGGTTTCCCGAACTCCTCCTAATGCTTGGCTATGGGTCTCTGTATCTGATCCCATCAGTTGCTGTGTGAAGCCTCTCTGATGATAGTTGGGCTAACCTTTGATCTATGAGTATAGAAGAATAACATTAGAAATCATCTCATTGACTTTTTTTCAGCCAGTAGTCTTTGGTTCTATTCTAGGTCTCTGGGCTATCCAACCTCTGGTTCGTGGCCATCCAGGCAGTGTTAAGCATGGACCTTCTCTCGGGACATGGGCCTCAAGTTGGACCAGTCATTGGTTAGCCGCTTCCACAAGTTCTATGCTACAATTATCCCAGCACATCTTACAGGCAGGTCATAGGTTTGTGGCAGTGTTGATGTCCCAGTTCCAACACTGAAAGCTTACCTGGTTACAGAGGATGAATGACCAGTTTAGGCTCTACATCTGTCATTACTAGGGGTCTTTGCTAGAGTCACCGTCATTGATTCCAGGGAGTTTCTACTGTACTGTTTCCACATCACCCCTGAAATATCCCCCAGTTCCAGTCATCTCTCCCAATACTCTCTCCCTCCATACCCACCCACCCTCACCTGGTCCTTCCTGATCCCATCTTCTCCAGTCCCCAGTTCACCTGTGAAATCTCTTCCCTTTCCTAGGGAAATCCATGCATCCTCCTTCAGCCCTCCTTGTTAGTTAGCCTCTTTAGGTCTGTGGATTGTAACATGATTAATTTTAAAATACATATTCCTATTAATTCCCGAGAATTTCATATAATGTTGATAATAATCACCCCCAACTCCTTCCTTAACTCTTCTAAGTTCCATCCCCACCCTCTTACCCCACAACTTAGTGTCCTACTTTTTTTTAATTTAATGATCTATCAACTCCAATTTGTGCAATCCTTATAATTCTGAGTGTAATATCATCCACTGGAACATGGATGACCTACTAGGAGCCACATCTCTAAAGAAAACTGACTGTACCTTTATCAAAATCCATCAACTGTGCATATATAGAAAATCTGAAATATAGTGTATTAATATCAAATATTTTGCTATTTAATGAAATGCTTTTCCAAAATTTTCCATAATGTTCTCCACTCTTATTTTTTTATTAACTTCATAAAAATATTTAAGACTCATCTAGAAAATATTCAAAAGCAGAAGGAAGAAATATTATATCTATTTTAACAACAAATTGGTATAGCATGCTGTCTTAATTAGTTTCTATTGCTGTGAAGAGACACCATGACTATAACAACTTTTATAAATGAAAACATTTAATTAGGGCTAGCTTACAGTTCAATGGTTTAGTTCATTATTGTCATGGTCAGTAGCACGACAGCACACAGGGCAGACATGGTGCTGGAGAAGGAGCTGAGAGTTCTACATCTTGATCTGCAGGCAGCAGAAGCAATTGTATGTGATACTGAGCTTAGCTTGAGCGTAGGAGACCTCAAAGCCCACCCTCACAGTGGCACAGTTCCTACAACAAGGCCGTATCTACTCCAACAAAGTCACACCTCGTAATAGTGCCACTCCCTACTAGGGCTATTGTCTTTCAAACCACCACAAATGTATATATCCTATTTGTTTTTCTTTTATTGAAAATAGATTTTTTTTCTCATACACACACACAAACACACACACACACACACATATCCATTACAAAGTTTCCTTCTGTAGCATATTGGAATGAATATAGAAACCCACAACAAACAGTTTGCAACAGGATATCTCCATCAAATCCCTCCCCTCAGGACTCAAGGAACCTTGTGGAAGAGGAGGCAGAAAGAGTGTAATAGCTACAGGGAATAAAGGACACCAAGAAAACAAGCCCTCTAAATTAACATGACCATGGCTCATATGAACTAACATTCTGCGGTAGCATGTATAGGCATTAAGTGGTATCCACCAGATGGAGTCCTAGAGAAGTGGACACATGCCCCCATCCCTAACCTAGAAGCTTTCCCCAATAGATAACCATTTGCAAATGAAAACTTAGCTTTTTCCAAGGAAGTCACTGGGAAAACAAACTACTCTTAAAGGTAGGCCACCTGACCAGCAGTAGATGGCCAAAAAAACAAATCGAACTCAATGATCTTTGGAGGTTTCTTGCCTCATAATGTTGTGTCAGGTCTTTTTATTTTTGTATTTTTCTTTATTTTTTTATTTTTAAATTTTACTTCATTTTTTAAGTTTAGGTTTATTTTATTTTATATGTATGAGTATTTCTGCCTGTATGTATGTATGTTAAGTTCATCCCATGAGTTTCTGGTGCCCCCAGAGTTTGTAAGAGCAGGGACATCTCTCCAGCCCATTTTTTGTAATTTAAAAATATATTACTTTATTTATTGTGTGTATACATGTATGTGTGTAAAGACAAACATGAATTATAGTGTACTTTTGGAGATCAGATGGCACCTTGTGGGAGTCAATTCGTCTTACATCATATGGGTCACAGTGATCAAGCTCAGATTGTCAGGCTTTGTGGAAGGCACCCTTAGTCATGAAACCATCTTTCCAGGCCCTCAATTTAATTTTTATTATTGGTTTAAGTGTAACTTTAATTTTACTTTATAGAATTTTAATGTAATTAATATGTATTTGAAAATATACAATGATATGAAATACTTTCCTGTATTGACTTCGTATGTTTTCATTAATTTTAACACAATTTAAGTTCAAGTATAAATATGAATTTCTTTCTCCTGACACAAAGTCTTGAATGTACTCTAGGCTGGTCTTGAACTCTAGGCTGGTCTTGAACTTCTTGTACAGTCCAGGGTAACTTCCAAACTACAATCACCCTGTCTCAGTTTTCTGGGGTTTGTGACATATTCCACCACACCTGGATATAAATATTTATTTTTAAACATGATATAATCATAGGCCTTTGTCATAAGAATGATTACATGACAATAAGAATTCCTGCTTGAAAGCTATTGGTTTTGAAAATTGACATGCAAGATTTATCCAATTAATAAATGACTTTGAAACAATAAATCACTGATTTTAAATGTATTAGTTTTTTTTTTCTGCAGTAAAGTTGGCAACAACAACAAAAAAAAGTTACATCCCTGTGCAGCTCAACAAGGGAAACAAGCTTTTGTTCAGTATTCCAATCACATATAAAAGGCTTTGTTTGCTGGTACTGCAATAGGATATAGTTGTGGTTGTTTTAGCTTACCACCAAGGCAGTGTTAAATTCATGGGGGCTGTATGGTAACATTTGTGGCTTGCTGCATGGCAAGTCCTCCAATGGCTGTGCATGAATAAGGACAGGGTATAGCCATTGTAAAGCTGAGTTTTAGTCATGGACCTGAAGTCTGCTTGATAATCCAAACAGCCTGCAGAGATTTCAAAGTGAACCTGGGAAGGGGAAATCAGAGGTCAAAACTTGTCACCCCTCTAGTGGTGCATAGGCAGCTGATGTGTTTCAGGCATTTTGATCCTATGCCCTCAGATGGGGTCTGAGCTCTCCGGTATCGTACCCACAGATAACCCTATTTTCTGTTCCTTTACATCAGCCAGTTCATGTGTTTGTATTACTAGTTTCTGCTAAAGGACATTTGATTTAGAGTCCTAAATTTACAACTTCAATCTCCCCATTATTTGTTTTTAATCTTCCTATTAGCTTAGTGATATTTGGGGTAATGTTTTCTCAGGAAATGTCAATGGATAATATGGAGGTCAGTCTTCCCATATGAAATATGTCTTTCTGTTTCCTTCCACAAAAAGACAACTTTGCTGGAGGTGAGGATTAATAAATTATATATATATATATATATATATCCCAAAGCATTAATAAAAAGAGAGAGAAAGTCATACTACTAGCAGCCAAAAATTTTAGCATATTTCTCAAATCAAAATATATATATATATATATATATATATGATATCACACACACACACACACACACACACACATATATATAAAACAGAAATAGACTTTTTGAAGAAACAGACACCGTTTGGTGTCCAGCCTCCTAAGAGTTTTGTTCATACCTACAGCATGGACAGGGTACTTATACAGGACAAAGGACTTAATATACAGTTTTAAGTTATGTGTGTGTGTGTATGTGTGTGTGTGTGTGTGTGTGTGTATAAATAGGTGAGATCTCCATGAGTAAACTGGGGATGAGAGGGGGCAATGGAGGCTAGGGGATGGGGCATGAGAACATAAGGGAACGGGATGATCGAGCTGGAACAGGGACAGAGTGGGAGAGCAATGAAAGAGATACCATGATAGAGGGAGGCATCATGGGGATAGGGAGAAACTTGGTGCTAGGGAAGTACCCAGGAACCCACAAGGATGACCCCAGCTTAGACTACCAACAATAGTGGAGAAGGTGCCTGAACTGGCTTACCCTAGTAATCAGATCTGTGAATACCCTGTCATCATAAAGCCTTCATCCAGTGCTGATGGAAGCAGATGCAGAGATTCACAGACAAGACCAGGCTGAGCTCCAGGAGTTCAGTTGAAGAGAGAGAAGAGGGATTCTATGAGCAAAGGGCATCAAGATCATGATAGGGAAACCTACAGAGACAACCAAACCAAACTAGTGGGAACTCATAAACATTAGACCAACAGCTGTGGAGCCTCCATGGAACTGGACTAAGCCCAAAAGTGAGACAGTTGTGTAGCTTGATCTGCTTAAGGGGCCTCCTGGCAGTAGCATCAGGATCCATCCCTGCTGCATGAGTTGGCTTTTTGGAGCCCACTACCTGTGATGGAACACCTTGCACACACTAAGACAGTATTTTTTGCTTTTGCTTGAGGTTTTCTTCTAGAAAGTCTGTATATAATCTGTATAAAGTCATGTCTTCCTGTGAAATCTCTAGGACAGCAGGGCACTCTACCTTTCAGTTTTAATGGTTTCTCTTCAATTTTTGATGGAGATTTGTGGAGGCCATACCATTCATAATTTCTTCTATGTTTGAAGTGGGATGTGATTTTAGACCCATTTTCACTTCTTTCTAATAGAAAGTCTATTTACAATATTATAATTCCCATGACTCCCACAGCAGGATTTCATCCATTATTTGGGGGACTTCCTTCTCACCCTACTGGCCAGATTTCTCTGTGGTTTGTTTTGGGCTAACAAAAATCAGAAACAAGAGCTGACATATTATTATCAAGTAGATTTCTTCTAAAGAGAGATGAAGAGCAAAGCAAGATGGATGTGTCTAGTCTNGTTATCTACCATCAGAGTGGAAATAACATGGAGTGGCCATCCTGTGTGTTACAGTAGGAAGAAGAAATAAATGAACCTCCTTCTAGAGCATCAGGGAAAATTGCTCATATCAATGCCCATAAGAAAGAGTGATCTTTATGGGTCTGGGCTACCTCACTCAGGATGATGTTTTCTAGTTCCATCCACTTGCCTTCAAATTTCCTGATGTCATTGTTTTTAACAGATGAGTAATACTCCATTGTGTAGATTTACCATATCTTCTTTATCCATTCATCGGTTGAGGGCCATCTAAGTTGTTTCAAGATTCTGGTTATTACAAATAAAGCTGCTATGAACATAGTTGAGTAAGTTCCTTGTGGTATGATTGGTCATCCTTTGAACACATGCTCCAGAGTGGTATCACTGGGTCTTGAGGTAGATTGATTCTCAATTTTCTGAGAAACAGCCATATTTATTTCCAAAGTAGCTGTAAAAGTTTGCACTCCCACCAGCAATGGAAGAGTGCTCCCCTTGCTCCATATCCTCTCTAGTTTAAGCTGTCATTTGTGTTTTTGATCTTAGCTATTCTAACAAGTGCAACATAGATTCTCAGAGTGGTTTTGATTTTCATTTCCCTAATGGCTAAGGATGATGAACATTTCTTTAAGTGTTTCACTAATAAGTAGATATTAACTGTAAAGTAAAGGATAGCCATGCTACACTCCACAGACCCAGAGAGGCTAGATAACAAGGAGGGCCCAAGGAGGGATGCATAGAGATCTCCCTGGGAAAGGAAATAGAGATCTACCTGTTGGACTAGGGGCATGTGGGCATGGGAACTTGAGGGATCAGGTTGGGGGGCACAGAAAAGAATAGTGCTGAGAGAGATGACTGGAAAGGGGGGCTTTATGGGGTCAGATGGAAGCCCAACGCAAGGGAAACTCCCGAGTCCACAAGGATAGCACCAGCTAAGACTCCTGGCAGCGGTGCATGCATAACCTGAACTGGCTATCCCCTGTGATTAGATTGGTGACTACCATGGTTGTCACCAGGGAGCCTTCAGCCAGATGATGGAGGCAGACTCAGACATCCAAGGCCAAACATTGGGCCAAGCTCCGGGAATCCTGCTGAGGAGAGAGAGTCAGGACCATTTCAGGAAAACCCACAGAAATGCCTAGCCTGGCTTATGCGAACTCACAGAGTCTGAACCAACAACCAGGGAACCTGTATGAGACCAACCTAGGCCCTCTACATATATGTGATAGTTGTGTAGCTTGGTCTATTTGTGGGACTTCTGGCAGTGGAAGCAGGGCTTGTGCCTGGTACTTTGCCTGGCTATGACTCTTGGGAACGTGTTCCTCATGTTGGATTGCCTTGCCCAGCCTGAATACAGGGGGAGGTGCTTGGTATTCCATGCTTTGCTGATGCCTATGGGAAGTTTGCTCCTTTCTGAGCAAATATGGAGGAGGATGGATTGATGAGGCAGGGGCAGAGAGGAGGGGTAAGGAAGCAGGAGGAGAGGAGGGAGGGGAAGCTGCAGTCTAGATGTAAAATAAATAACTAAGAAAAAAAGAAAGAGTGATCAATCAGTTCATTGTTCCTTTTGCTTTGTTGTTTAATCTTTATATAATTATTACAACACACACAAAGGAAAAGTGGATCAATTAACAAAAGAAGAGAGGTAGAAAATGAGAGTCCAGTAACACATCAGATAAATTGCTTCTGTTTAAAATTAAATGTCCCTGAAGGTAGCAGGGGACTTCAGATGATCAACCCCACATTATCCTATGATGCTCCACAATGAACTATAATACAAAGGAAACCCTCTGATAGATTTGTCTTTGCTTGCCTACAGTGACTCTCTAAGTAATTTCTTACCTGCTTCTCTCTACCTGACTGTTTTACTGTTATTTTACTGAGGACTCTCCATACTTGGGTGCTTCCTAGTACAGAAGTAACTTTTGGTCTTTTTTATTTTTCTCCTCTTGTGATCTTTACCTGTGATTTGGAGAGGAAGTATAGGTTGGATGATTTGAATGCCTGTGTGTTCCCAGTCTTATTTATTTGGATGCTGTCATTTCTCTTTGAGTAGCTTAGAAAAGCTTTTGGTGATTATCTTTGTCTGGCCGATAAAACCAGAGTCCTTAAGGAACCTGTTACCAGGGAGTGCTAACACATTCTGTGTAATTTGTCTTTTTAATATTATTATTCATGAGGACTGGGCGTGATTTCATGCTTAGCAGATATGTCATATTTATGTACATATTTTTCTAGCCTTTCTCTGCTCCTTTGTCAAAATATTTCTGTTAGAATTTAAACCAATCTGTTCTCTGTGAAGTTATTTAATTTGGAGCAAAAGGAGCAGACATTCAGAAGCCTTTCAATGGATGGTGAAAGTATCCTCTTACATCTTTTTATCATTATCAGTGTTTTGTGATTATCAACATAGTATAAAATTATTGAAAAAAAACTGTTTCCTATTTATTGATATTGATATCTTGCTGAGTTGTCATGTGCAAGCTCTTTAATTGACATTCCCTGCAATTGAATGCTTGTATCAACAGGAATGAACTAGGCCATTTTCACATTTTATCTTCAGATAATGCTATGACTTATAATAAATGTGAATCTCACATTCACAATGCTTGTTTGTGCAAACTTCAGTTGGAGAATAATTAACAGGAAAAATGGTTTGCCTTTAAGTAAGTAAGTGTACTCTGGAGTTTGTGTTTGCAGTTTTGGGAAGAGACACATGACAGAGCATTTGTTGGTAAGCAATTAGCATGTGGTGAGAGCTCAGCTTGCATCATGCTGTGGAAAGCTTTGAATGAGGATTTTAATTCTGTAAGCCATAGAGAACCTCAGATGTGGCACATTCCATCAACCAGGTGATAAACTAGAGGAGATGTAGATAGGGAGGGACTGAAGACTTAGATCTAGGAGTTCCTACACATCTAGATATGAAACAAAGCAGGAAGATAAAGATGAGGCAGGGTTTGTGCTAAGGAGAGATTTAAAAATGTGTTTATTCTTTAAAATTGCATATGTTCATATAAATACACAGATATAAATATGTGCAATGTTCTTTGGTCAAAGCCCCTCTCTTATCCTCTCCCATTTTGTGTTCTCTCCCATCAAATCCCATCTTTTCAAGGCCCAGGCTCCCCTCCTACTTTCACATCATTTTTTTTCTTTTATGACCCATTTCATTTAGTTAGGATTGCTGCATGAGCATGTGTTGGGGATGATTATTTACTTGAGCGGGGTCAATGTACCAGTAGATATGCCCCAGAGTAATATGAATTCCACTCCCTGAAGCCTTTAACTGTCTGTAGCTCCTCTGGGAGGCAGGTAGGTCCTTTTGAGCCCCTCCATCATCCACGATGGAGGGCAAGTTCCAATAAGAACCATTCCCTAGTTAGAGAAAGACACTCAGACTCAGGATTTAAAAATCAAGGAGTTATACTTGTTAAGTATATTTCTTGATAGAGTCTTTGAAAGCATTGAGTGTACAATTCAGAAATTCAGAAGCATATTGGAGAGAATATACCATATAGTATCTTACCATCATGATGTACTATAAAAGAGTTTTGTAAACTTGGATTTATAGGAATAACCCATATTCGGCAATGAAATGCTCATGAATGTCAGAATTGTTTCTGTTCACAGTCTTTAATAAAATAGTATCCTTACTGATACAATAATTTCAGTGGTTCTTCTATTTTTGAGTACTTTATTTGTTTCGAGTTGAAAATTAAGAACCTGATACAAAATAGATGTCAGTAAAAGCAATAGATTTTTTTTTTTAAGTTGTTCTTGAATCACACACTGGTAACAGTGATAAAGAACTCCCAGCACTTATTAGGCATCAAACAGAGATTTATTTCTCAAAGTTACTATTACGAATTAGCCATCTATTTTAAAGTGGGAACATTCTACCAGGGTAATTATGGACTTATAACATATTAATAACCCCCTGTTTAAAATCAGGGTGTACATTAAGTTGAATGCTATTATTAATGTATTATGTGTATTTTTTATGTGCTGAGGTGCTTTACTTGTTGTACACAAAACACAGTTAAATAGAACTGGAAGTTATATTATATTTAAAGTATGTATCTTGAAAATTACTCATTTTTTATGTTGGAGGTGGAATGGCCTAAACTGTGTTATTCAGTGTCCATAGTTAACGATTTAAAGTTCTCAATGTGTATTGTTTCAGGCCTGACTGCTTAAGGGGCTCATCACTGGGAAAGACTAATTCTCCTTCTCTCAACAGTCACTAGTTGTTAATAGTTCTTAGTCTAGAGGTGGGATCCTGTGAGATTTCCCCCTTCCATTTTAGTGTATTTACTGGTATTGTCCTTGTTCAAGTCTTAGTTAGGCACTCATATTGTTGAGGTATTATGAATGGAAAGGGAAGGAGGAAATTATGTAATTATATTTTAATTTTAGAAAACAAAAATGTATCAATCCATTAAGTTATTAATATATCTATATGTGTATGTGTGTGTATAGCTTAAGTATGTTATTTCTTCTCTATATAGTCTTCCTGTCTCCCTTTTCTAAATGTGAGGACTATAGGAATGCACCACAATGCCAAAGTACTGTCTGTATATTTTAAAAGAAACTATTCTCTTAGATCTTTGGAACTGATTTTCATAGTTGTAGAGAAGACTGTCATTGTTGAGTAAAGTAAGTGATGACTGCAAGATTAGATTCTGAGATCCCTTGACTTCAGCTCCTAGAACAGAGTNCAAAGGATGCTGCCTGAATAGTCTGCCTCTAGGCTTAAGTTACACACATGGATTTTCAGAGTAATGATACGTAGTTCCTTGGGAAAAGTTCTATTTCTTTATTTTTTTCCATTTTTTAAAAAGTGCTATTTCTATGCTGGAAACTTCTAAAAGTCCTGTATATGAAATGTACCCAGGCCCAATAGACAATGATGGACCTCTTGGCTTGAGCACAGCCTGTTTAATCATTTCAATATTGCATTACTTGAAACAAAAGATAGCATTTGAACTTTTGGAATTGTATTTCATGAAAAAGTTTTAATTTAAAAGAGAGCAACATAATGTCTCCAGACACATATGACAGAAACTGCATTTTGTTACCTTTTTCATCTGCCATATACTCTAAGCAAACTCAATCATACACATTTGAATTATATGTTTGATAAAATTACTTGACTTTAAGGCAAGCTTTTTCATAAATATTTACTTATGTGTTTACCTTTTCATAATTTTCATTATGAGGTAATACATTTTTTTTTGAATTCTCCAAAAAACTATGTTGAAGTACCTCAATTTATTTTAAATGTGATGTAAGGAAATGCAACTTAGACATGACTGACTTTCTGATAATGAATTCTAAGAGTATATGTATAATAGTCTTGAAGTTAATCTGAGCAGTAGAACACATTTGAAACTTTAAAGAAATTTAAACATCTGCTAAGCCCATAGCTACAAAGCACATTGTCTTCACATCTTTGAAAAAAATAATTGTGAGTTATTTTCTATAACCTACTTCAGATATCTGTTTTTTAAAAATCATTATTTATTCAGATAATATAATTGTTCAGCACCCTGCTGCCAGTCTGAGTATCTGGGTAAACTAATTATTCTTTATTAGAGTATTTCAATTTAGACCAACAATAATTGGGTTTAGAAAAATGACTTTAGCNTTGGACATTATTTGTAGAAGTTTCCTTACATCATTTAAATCTATCTCATCAGTTAAATATATTTGAATGCATCACTGACTGCATGGCATTTAAAATCATCAAGTTGAAATCACTATCCATGCATACATGAGATGACACAAAGGTGAAGAACTGCTTACACTGCATGGATACATGGATACAATAAAAGATCAAATCAAGAAATTGGTAATAGCAAAAATAATGTTAACAGTCTGATTGGGACAAAAGCATATGTTCCTTTTACCAAATATCAGAGATCTATAAAAGTGAAAAGAATAAAATTAATATGTGACCTATAGAACTAGAGTTGATTACTAGTTTATTTAATTCACTTGGCTTTTAAATGTGTATTTTTAAGGATTAAAATGTTAACAGTCATGCCAGGCATGACTTTAATCCCAAACTTGGGAGATAGAGACAGATGGACTTCTCTGAGCTTGAGATCAGCCTCAACTATATTGTGAGCTCCAGGAAAGCCAGGCCTATGTAAAGAGACTCTGTCTCATAAACAAAATATTACCAATCAGTAGTTACCAGTGAAATACTATAAAAACTACATTGAAATGTCTCTCACCCTAGTCAGAATGTGAGTCATCAAGGAAACAAATAATAATAAATCCTGGCAAGGTGTAAAGAAAACCAGATCTTTATACAGTGTTGATGAGAGCATAAACTAGTGTAGCCACTATAGACATCAATATGAAGGCTGCTCAAAAGCTGAGAGAGAGATCTGTCATAGACTGTTGTTCAAATCTTGGATGGTCTTTTAATAAAAAACCTAGAGCCAAATATCCGGGTGAAAGCTGAAAGATCAGAGAAGCAGAACAGCCAGCCACTAGTTCTTACCTCTACAAAATCCTCAGCCTAAAGAGCGTGAGTTCCTGTTTCCTCATGCCTTATATACCTTTCTCTGCCCTGCTATATTACTTCCTGGGATTAAAGGTGTGTGTGCTTCCCAAGCAAAGGCATGAGATCTCAAATTCTGGGATTAAAGGTGCGTGCCATGACTGCCTGACCTCTATGTCTAATCTAGTGGCTGGCTCTGTCTTCTGATCCTCAGGCAAGTTTATTAGGGTACACAATATATCACCATGATAGACCCAGTTATTTCACTCCTGGGTATTTATCTAAAAGACTTCAAGTCAAAATACCTCGGAGATTCTTGTATTAGCTATTCATAATAACTAAGTTATAGAACTTGTGTAAGTGTCTATCAACAGGTATGAGTAAAGAAAATGTAGTGTATATACACAATGGAATTATTCAGCCATAAATGATGAAATCATGCATCTTCAGGATAGTGGATGCAAGTAGAAATTATCATATTAATCCAGAAAGAAAAGTGCCATATATTTTCTTCATTTGTGGAAACTAGATTTTATATAGACACATACAACCTTGCCTACATACATACATACACATACATGCATACATACATACACATACACACACATATATATGTATACAGGCTATGAAGATGCAATCTGAGAAAGTATGTGCTAACCTCTTTTGGGCAGAGATCATATTTTTATTTATTCAGATATTATTACATAAAAACTACCATTTTGACAAATCTTAAGAGTCGTTGATTTTAGGGAATAACTTGATCAAATTCCTGAGTAAGAATTATAATAATTTAACATGAAGTAAATTGCCAGGGACCAGCCTCAGCAGTTTCGTGAGTCCTGAAGGACAGGGATATCTGGTAGGCGCAAGTGAAGACTCAGACACATATATCAATGCAAGCTGACGAGTCTCATCAGATCTCAAGAGTCTGGGTTCTGCAATGCTCTGCTTTCTGCTCTGAGCTTTCAGTTCTTCTTCTTTTCTCTCTGCTCCTCTCCCAGCTTTCTCCTAGCCCCAGCTCCAGCTCCAGCTCCAGTTCTCTCCCAGCTCTCTCCCAGCTACAGCTCTCGCTCCAGTTCTTTCCCAGCTCTCTCGATCTGATTCAACCCGTCTTTTATTAGGTAATATCACGAGGGAAATAGGGGATGAGATAATGCAACAGATGATCAGAAATCAACAAAGCATACCCATGTCCCAGGCAAAGAGCCAAAGCCATTTCTGCTTAACTTGTAAAAATTACAAATATCTCTTCTTCTGAAGTCAACTGACCCAGAGGTTCACTATATGCGGTTTCAGAGGTTAGTACGCCAGACAGACAAACTTCTCCATTTCTTTCAGATTTCAGACTATGACATTTTATTTATAACTTTAGCTTATGGGGTCTTGCAACTCAGCAAGAACTCTCTCCACACTTTGTACTTTTTATCTTTAGTCTTTCTTAAACCTTCTAACTGCTTTTTAAAATACCTTATTCTTTCTTTCTTTGTCTACACTACCAAGGGAGGCTTGGGTCATGTCTCAACCACTGCTTCTGTCCCCATGGTGTGCACCTTTCCTGTTCTCTTTCTCTCCCCTGCTAATGGATGGGGCCCCCAAGACCTGCCCCAGGGCTCAGCCTGATCAAGGTCTAACTCCAAGAGTGAAATGAAATATCACTGCCTATGATTGCTTAGCCACCAAGGCTGTGTAGAAAGGCTTCCCATACTTATAATTTGTCATCCCATCTGTAAGTCACTCCATCCTCCACCTTCTGCCACCATCCTTCCTTGTTCCAAATTAAATCTGCTTTTTGGTTTTTCACTAGAAATCACTGATAGGTTTTTCACTGGAAATCACTGATAAGGCAACAGGCANAGAGCTGAACTTTGCATAATGATAATATTCAACTCAGTCTGCCTATGCACTGCATCTCACATACCATGATTTATTACATGACATTTAATACAATTATTCCATGCTTCTAAGCCTCTTTAGGCTACAGGGTCCTTCCCATGACTTGCACAACAGCCTTCACTCCAGCCTTAATAATTATTTTTATATCATTAGTGGTCACATTGATATCATCTATATCCAATTTCATGAAAACCACCACAGCGGAAGGAAAAAAGATCATGAAGAATAGATAAAATAGAAAGATTATAAGAACCAGTAACAGTTGGATGGATGAGAACATGACATGCATGTGCCATAAAGTCTGGCCTCGGGACACAAGGGTTGTTTTCTCCCTGGCCCACGGTTGGCAGACTTATCAGAGTNTCNGGTGGGGTATGCCTGGNGGGAGCAGTGTCCTCGATCACAGGTTCCTCCATCCNGGACTCTTCTGGCAGCATGTCAGACATCCTGAATGCCATCTCCGGCAGTAAATGTCTGTCTCTTTTGTTAATATTTCTTAAAAACTAGTTATTATTGGAATCATATCCCACAGTGGTTTGAGGGACTCATGGTGGAAGACAGGCTTGGTAGTGAGACTGTGAGTTTGGTTGTTAATAATATTTTACATTTCTTCTCCTTAATCAATCTGTCAATTTTAAAATAGTCCCATATTATTTATTTCATTCAGAAACAATTATCTCCTTAAATTATGATGATTTTGAAAACACCCTGTGTGCATTTGGTAATTACATTATTCTTCATTGTGTTATTTTGTTACTTTCTAGTTTTTTAAAGGTTGAGGGGGAGGCACAGTACTTATCAATGCTCTTCCTCCACTACATTTAAATTTGTTATGCTTGTCTTGATGTTTTTCTTTCTTCATTAGTTTACTACATGTTCTATTACTTGTTATTATTTTGTATTTGGCCTTTTGTAGTGATGTTTTGGGCAATTTTTAGTAGCTGTTTAAATAGATTTTTTATTATAAACCAATATGTAAATCTTGTCAAGTTTTCATGGGTATTTAAAACATTTGAATTAATTGCCTCAATTCTATAATTGGTTATCATCATGGTTTCTGTAGTTTAGTTTCTTTGCCAAATCTTATCAGTTCATATTTTATACAGAGAATTTTGATAACCATTGCCTAATTATTTATTGCTGCATAACAAATGACTACACATTGTAGAGTAAAATGATAATAAACACTTTTTATGACTCACAAAGATGAAATGACTGGGTTCAGCAAGGAAGTTCTGGCTTTGAGTGTCTATGCAGTTACAGCCAATAGAGAGTTCTCATAAGCATCCTCAAGGCCTGAAGGGTGGATGAGATGTCAGGGGCTTGAAGTAGAGTATTCACAACAAAAACTTTGTAGACATTTCATTTGAATTGAAACACTCCCTCTCAGAGTGTGGGGAAAAGTCATGAAACTTGCAAAGCTCAAGAAATTCAGGAACTTACAAGACTCACAGAATTTCCCCTTGCCAAGGTGATAAAAGGAATGATGATTGCTAGGGAGAGGTAATCCTTGGGTTGCTGCTACTGTAAGTTGTCACAAAGTGTTGTGGCAAGGGTGTGTGGGTTCACATGGATCTGTGGAAAGACGACTAAGAGGTACCTTAAGAGTGAATCTAGCTTTTCGTGCCTGCAGGGTGATCCAGTCTCTAAGGACTGAAAAACTTTCCCTTCACCCAGGGCATTTTTTTTCTCAATATTTACACTTTTGCCACTTTATTTCCATGTGTTCAAAACAACCTGAAAGAAGTTCCCAAAAATACAATGTCAAATGTAAATTCCTCGATTCATCAGGTACCACAGTTTCTGGGTTTCCTGAACCAAGTTTTTGCATAGGCTTGTATCCTTGGGAGACTCAGACAAGATTCACATAGAGGGCAACAAGAGAAGCAAAAGGTATCTGCTAAACAAAAAATGGATTAGGGCTAGGTGTTATTCTCTGGAGTCAGGCGAGGAGTAGCCCAGCAGGAATGCTGCCACAGTGAGTCATCAAGCATGCTGAGGTGGGCTTTTCTGTGAGATCACTCATTCTCCTTTAAGTAACCCTTACCCATGCTCCTGAAAATCACTCCAATAAACTCTGAAGTTGTGAGATTCTTTCTTTCATCTGAGGTTTGTGCCTTGTGTGGGTAATAATACACATTGTTCATGTCTACACAGGAAATGTCATACAACACTATACATGATCTTCCCATGTGGAACCAGTGTTCCAAAAACAATCAGGCAGAATTCTGTTGTCTTAGATGACCATAGTGCTAAGGGTCACGTAATGTCATTGTCACGTTGCTCTAGTCATTGAAGTGACGATAAAGGCTCATCAAGTTCTAGAATGTGTGAAATAGGAAAAACTACTTTCTTATTTCCTTTTTCTTGTTTATTTAATTTAAGCAATATTTTTTATAGAAATAAAGACAATTATCAAAATTGTGAGGTAGCTAGTAATTTCGTCACACTTTAAAACTTGTGTTGGAACTTATTTCTTTCTTTTAATGGATTTCCATCCTTAATAACTTGAGTTATTTCTTCTGCTGAGTTTCCTTCATCTTTTGTCAGGCACAGGAAGTCTTGCCTAAGTCATACATTTTTTAAAGTCTTTGAATGTCTTAATATTTACTGTTGTTTCTCACACTTTTTTAAACTAATGTGTCTCTTCATGAAATCTTTGAGTTCCAGAGCTTCACCTTAAGGGAACTTGCCTTTCACTTTTTTTTTTAAGTAAAAGATTTTCTATTTATTTTATATACCAACCACAGATCCCCCTCTCCTCCCTCCTTCCGCCCCCCAGCCTTCCC
>LZPO01088372.1:11962-22667 GCA_001675575.1 Neotoma lepida | reverse complement strand
ACAAAATTCGAACTAGTGCCTCATTTACTCCCCTTTCACTTTCTTGTAGCTTTAAATTTTCCTGTGTCCTGCTGTCCCCCACCCGCTCAGACAAGTAAATATACAGAAGCTATATTATGTATAGCTATATGGTCTATGGCAGGCCTCTTGCTAGCTAGCTCTTATATTTTAAATTAACCCATTTCTAGTAATCTATATGTCGCCATATATTCCATGGCTTTACCTGTGTGTCATTACATGTTGCTCCCTGGATGGCAGAATGGTGTCTTCCCCTCCAACCCCTTTCTCTTCCTGTCTATCTGCTTGGATTTCCTGCCTGTCTCTAAGCTGCCTTGCCATAGGCCAAACAGCTCTATTTATAACCAATCAGAGCAAAACTTATTCACAGTGTACAGAAAGACATCCCACAGCATTAAATTTGAAAGACATCATAAGATAGTTTTCTGTTGGTAATATAAGTTAGGATAGAAAGTGAATTAGGTACATTTTGGANTCNCAAATATAGGATAGATGATAGAATATTTTCTTTAATTTTGCCAAATACAAATAGACTAGATATTNTAACTGTAATTCTTGCTTGATAACTGTTCTATTATATGTAATTTTANTATGTTAAAGTTAAAACCTTCCTTTTGATTAGAAAGAATAGGGGAAGTGCTATGGGATGTCTTTCTGTATGCTGTGAATATGTGTTGGTCTGATTAGTTGATAAATAAAGCCATTTGACCTATGGCAAGGCAGCTTACAGGCAGCAGGGAAATCTAAGCAGATAGACAGAAGAGAAAGGAGAGGTGGGGGACGAGGGGGGGTGTAACACCATTCTGCTGTACAGGGAAAGCCACAGAACACATGGCGACACATAGATTACTAGAAATGGGTTAATTTAAGTTATGAGAGCTAGCTAGCAAGAGGCCTGCCATAGACCATACAGTTATAAATGATATAAGCCTCTGTGTGTNTATTTGTCTGAGCAGCTGTGGGACAGCAAGACACAGGAAAACTTACAACTACACTTTCTCATGGGGAATTAATAGTAACACAGAGTAATGCCATATCAAACAATATGTTATATGCTGACACATATCCTTCCATAACTGAAGAGTTGAAGGAAACAACAGTATTACCTTCAAATATAAGTTTAATCAACTTCTCAGAAAATTTGATTTTGAAAAGTCACCCATCAAGAATTTGAATTTCATTTCACAACTCTTTTGATGTTCTTGTTCATCTTTTTCCTGGATTCTGTATAAATATTAAATTAGAGAGGCAAATGAAAAGATTTATAATTATATCCTTGGAGGCTTTACTCCNTTTTGACTGAAAAAAGAAAGAAAAAAATTAACTATTAAAAGGGAAGAAAAAAGTCTTTCTGGAAAGCTGGACTCCTAAACATTCACAACCCCTAAATTGAAGACTTTACCGTAAACTGTATGCATATGTCTTGGATATGATATGAACTTCAGATATGGGATCTACAATGTATTAGCTAAGCCTGAGCCTTTCATAAGCTCTTAGTGAAGAAAACTATTTTCTGCCATAGGCTATGTGAGCTATAAAAGGGCAGATATACTCAAGAACATTGATTCAATGGTTTCTTAAATTTTATTTCCTTTTTGTTTGTACTATAGTAACAGTCACTATAACGAACNTNCATCAGAATGTAAACATGGAAGAATTTGTTAGAAGCCACCGTGTAGTTTTCCATATGACCCTTATATTCTGAATGATAAATGAAAAAGTCTCATCCAGCTTCTTTGCTAACCAGTCATTCTAACCTTCATGTCAAGAACCATGTCCTCAACACAGAATGAATTTGAAGGACACAGTGTTTTGAACAAACAAAGCAAAATGAATCCAGGCCTGAACTGATGTTTTTAAAGGATATACTTCACAAAAGGTAATATTATCATTAGGGCTAGGTGTTAGTTAGTTAGTTGCAGCACTGAGGTTACTGTGTGAGGTAAGTCACGAGGCACGACAAAACCCAGTATCAGAGCTTTATTAGAAAGTGGAGAGACTATGGCCAGGCCAGAGAGAGAGAGAGAGAGAGAGAGAGAGAGAGAGAGGAATTGCCAGGCCAGAGAGAGAGGAATTCCTGGCCATGCAATGTGATTGCGCATGTGCAAAGGGAACCCCACCTTGTCCTCCCCTTTCTTCCTTGCTTCCTCTCTCCGTGGGCACCGCTCTCTCTCTGAAGTCTCTCTCTCTCTCTCAGGTCTCTCTCTCTCTCTCTCAAGCCTGGCCATATTCTCTCCACTTTATAATAAAGCTCTGATACTGGGTTTTGTCATGCCTCGTGACTTATCTCGCACGGTAACCCCAGCGCTGCAACTAACACTTGGGAGTTAACTTGGTGAGGTGCTTACCGTGAAGACTTGAATTCTACTGCCAGAAGCCATGTAAAAGCCAAAATGTTGGTCCTAGCTTGTAATTTCAGTAATGGGGAAGTGGAGACAAGAAGATTCCTGAAGATCACCAGCCAGCCACCTAACTGGTGAGCTCCAAAACCACGAGAAACCTTGTCTCAAAAGATACAAGGTAGATGGCACCCCTGAGTAGGAATGCCCAAGGCTGACTTTCAGCTTCCATATACACAAGCACATACACACACACACACACACACACACACACACACATACACACACACACACACACACACACGTACAAAACCCACAAATTTAATAATTTGTGTAAATAAATAAAATAAGCATGCATCAAATATTTTAACTCATTAACTAGTGAAAGAACCAATAGGGTCATACAATTGATTCAAAGGAAAATTCAAACTACTCACACATGCAGAAGGAAATCAAAGACACTGAAATCAATTTGCAAATAGATGTAAATCAGATGAATATTCACATGGAAATAATAAGTTGCATTCTACCAGACAAAGTTAATTTTCATTTATATGGATAAGAATCATTTGCATTATTAAACAGTTTGAAGAGGATGAAGGAGCAGAACCTNGCACAATCTGCTCAGCAAGAAAGGTATGCCCCATAGGTCAATTGGTAACCTTTGATTTTTGTCCACTCTAATTCTCTTCCCAATTTTTCTATATGATGCAANCATATGGTACCAACTGCCTTTATTGGATGCTCTGAGTAACTTCATGTTGTTAATTCTTTTCAATTAACCCTAAAGTAAGAGGAAGAAAGAAATAACCAAGCTTTCTTAAAAGCGGCACTTTACTAAAGCTCTGCTGCAAGGTATTTTGGAAGAGAATTCATGAGTTCACCTCACTTCCTGTGCCCCTCACCATTGGGTGACACTTATAAGTAACTGTATGCTGTGTTTAAAGGTTTCTTCCAATTCCCTGTGAAGAAAATGTATGTGTTTTTAATCCAGCACCATTGGCTGGCACTTAGAAAAGTGTGTTTGTCTCGGGAAATCTGTTTGACAGCCTGTGGTGTAGAAGAAAAATTCCATAGACACTGTTCCACTGTAACGGCAGAGCGAAGAGAGAGCACATAGCCTCTCAAGTTAGTAAATGGGAGTGTCAGCGAGCAGTGGGATGTTTAACCAGCAAATGGCTTCCTCAGAGGAAGCCCATACCTTACTGTGGCTACTCGGCCTTACGCTGTCAATTTAAAGCTCAGAGTGAACAGTTTCAGGCTGATTGGTAACCTCTGAATAGGAGTTGGTCCTTTCCAGAAAGGCCTTATTAGGCAGGCATCAATGCTTCCTGGAAGCTTAAAAGGGATATCACAAGCCCGAGGGGCTTTCTAGCTTACTCCTCTGAGCCTTGTTGGTTGATTAAGTTTGAGGTTCTTGTGTGAAGTGCTTTGGGGGAGGCCACACTGTGAGGTTGGCAACACAATGCTTCTTTTTGTGATTAACTTCCCCAGGGCTCTCAACTCAAAACCTCACACTTGCACTCACTTCACTTAAAATTTTACAAAAGCCAGAACCCCTGAGGTCTCATTGGCTTTGGCTGAAATTTGTCTTTTCTGCCAAAAATTTATCGTTTTTAACAGAAGCCTGTGTCTGCCCACCCATGATCCCTTTGGGAAATTCTCCAGCTGTGGATCAGACCTCATATGCTCTCCTTCTGATATCCAAGATGAATCTGACTTTGGACGTACAATCATTCTGATTCACATAATTACATGCTTGGTTTAGTAGTGGGTGCCAGGCACAAATGTGATAATTTCTTCTTCCTGCAGCCTCACACAAAGAGGTAATTTGTTCCATGCCCCCAGCAACAGGTGAATGGCACAAAACATGAGCAATGTGTGAATGGAGAAAAAGCCACATTTTATGGATAAAACGGGTGACAGAGAAATGATCCATGTGCACAATTACTAAATTTGCATTAATCGTTTGGGGATGGANGCTTTCATTGTNTGAGTCTTGGGAAATTTGGCAGAGGGGAGCTGTTGCCTAGAGTATAAAAATAGCTTTATTCTTGCCATCATAAGCCCGAGCACTGGGGGATTCAATTCCCTTGCCAACATTTTGAAACTCCAGCCCAAGGCACTGGAGTGACTCTTCAGCCCTCCACTTCTTAATCAAATTTCAAGTTTTCTTCTTTCCAATATTTATATTTTATTTACTCTCAAACAATACTATCAAATAATCTTGGCTTTTTTTCTTTATAGTTATGTACTGTTCTTAAACCAGCTTAAGAAAAATTAAAAGATATCCCACAAGTAAATACATAAAAGGTAAAATTCAGCTATAATTTTTTTTAAAAAAGCTTTTAGCCTTAACCTTCTTGCAGGACACTCCTTTTAGTTCATAAGTTGGCAGAAAGAAATAGTCTCTCACTTAAATACCAACAAACCAGAGTTTAAGTCATTGTTGAAAATGAGAAAATATGTATGCAATATCATTGCAGTATAAAGAAAGCTATTGATTTCCACCAGTGAGATAACAACAAATAAACAGCAAAAGCCTTGTGTGAAGACAAATCAAACATTCTGAGCCAAGTATGATGATGCATGCTGATATACAAGCCCTCGGGGGAGGGAGGTAGAGAAAAAAGGATAGGGAATTCAAGCCAAGCTTTGGCTATATAGAAAAATCAGATGCTAACATTGGGTATATGAGACTCTCCTAAAAGAAAAGTCATAGATGCTGAATTACGGCAGAAGTCAGCATTCATATACTCACACGTAGCAAGGTTTCAGTGGGTAAGCTCTGATTGTGTCAATTATGCCTGCATTCGGGTTCTTCTGTCTTCCACACTCACAATCTCAGAACTGAATTCTGGAAGAGTTGTTTCTCCAACACACTCATGAACACTAATGCCAGTGAATGCATTATCATGACTCAGCTTCTCTTCTTATACCTACACTTCTTTAAGACTTATCTAGCCTCTGCTTATTTAAGTGCACAAACCATGTTTATGAACACTGTTGTTAATCCTTCCCATGGTCTCCAGTTCTTTTTCTCCATGGACATTCCCCTGGAAGAACATGTTTTCAACTGACTTTCAATGGTGACAACCCACAACTGAAAACTGGTGTTTGTATCTCCTCTGTTGTATTTGCAGACAAATTTAGAGTTGACCAAACAGAAGGGGGTTATGTCCACATCAGTCACTAGCACTTCCAGTCCCAGTCTGTTCTTTCATTCATATCGTTTGCATCTTTCAAAGACTTTTCTCCCATGAGACTAACCAAGGCAAACAGTATATCCTGTAGAAATGATTGGAGAATTGAGAACTAATGCCATCATATTGGANAAAATGTTGAACTTCTGAGTCACTATGGTAGACAGAACAATGGTTTCAAATCAACTTAGTTGTTAGGATAAGCCTCACATATGAAAGTACCTAGATAACTTCAGTAAGGCTGACAACCAAAGCANAGAAACAAAGATGAGTGACAGGCCCCTATACAACTCAGAATATCTGCCTAGCCAAGCCTCAGCTAAACTACTACATTGCAAGGCCAAGGTCTAAGTATGACTTGTGAGTCACTGAATGCTGGGTAACTAGTTGCATAGCAATCACTAATCGAATATAATAAGTGCATCACCACCATCAGCCTAAAATATAATGTGCACTCTGTATACTTGTATACTTAGATACTTACTTGCATGGATTCTATAATAAACACACTCAATGAAATTTGTTGAGTTATTTAATTCTCAAACGTTTCTATCACTAAATTCAAAGGTGCTGTGATGTCACATACAATCACGCAATTATCACTATGTCTGTATCTTAGGACTAAAAAAAGAATAGAATTTTAAAATGTTTCTTCCATTAGAACAAATGCACATACAAATACTGTGCACAAAATATTAACACGTCTTTAACTGGGAGAACAAATTTTTAACAACTCTTCAAATTAATCCCAAAATTAAGTGTATACATTTACGACTCACCTCCTCTTCTTTTTCACACATCCTCCCAATAGCAGAAACCACAAAAGACAGAGTTTAGTAATGATGAACAGTGAAGTGAATACAAAAGTAGCTGGCTGATTCATCACACATGAGGCTCTAACACTAATCCTTAATTCAAAAACAGCAGTATTCTCTGCCTGTATATATCATACATTACACTAATATTTTTAATTGAAAATCTCTAGGAAATAGCCCTATGTTTTCTAAAACAGAATTCACTACAATAAAATGGAGTAGCTGGTTTCTTTTAAATATAAGACAAACTGAAATTGTGTTTGTGTGTGTCTATGTGTGTGTGTGTGTGTGTGTGTGTGTGCATATTTAACAATTCATCCTTCTCAGTTCCAAATATCATGCTTTGACTCTTTTTTTGTCACACTGAAGCTAGACTCTGTGACATTTCCCCATGTCAGCTGGCACATGTCACATTTGGTCAATAGAGGGTGCAGGAGGAATACCAAAAGACTGAAACCAAAAAGAACCTTTTTTCCTCCTTCAGAAGATTCTGATATTCCCTTAACCCAGATGTTGTCAGCCTCTGGCTAGTTCCTGGACCACAGTGGGCTGTTAACCTATATGTAGTCACATCTGGATTAGTTACTAGGCCACCTGGGCCACTCTTATGCATCAGCTTGTCTACTGTCAAGAGACAGAAAGCCTCTTATCCCATCAGGTTACTTTCAGTGGATGGACTCCAGCTCTTAGTGTTTGGAGTGATGAGGGTGGCCTGACACACAGTACTGCAATTTCACATTGGCCTTGTTTGACCATATGTCAACAGCGTTCCTATATCATTCATTAAAAACATGCACAAAAGTTACTAATTCAAGCATTGTTTTTGATAATTCAAAAATAACGTTTCCTGTTCTTTAGGAAGGACAATAGAACCACTATCAGACACTAAGGAAATTAAGACAGTTANAGTCAGGCTACCATCTTTTTTTAAGGAGAATATAACTTCAATAGCAACAGTGAGAAGTCAATAAAATTATTAGTAGTATAATATCAGTCAGAGTTATAGGAAAATATCAAACTGAAGTAANATCAGTAATGCAATTGCTGCAGAATTTTACTGAAGGAATTCTCTTTAGAAATTTATTCTAACTGNGGTTAGAACTTAACCGGGTGGCTTACAGGATGCTTAAGAGAGTTATTTGGTATTGACTAAGAAAGTATGTCTAGGAGAAATCACTAAAGGGTGAAAGGAAGCACATGGCAGAGAAGAAGCTAACAGGAGGTGCAATTGCAGACACTATTACAGATGTGTGTCTGCAGCCTGCTAGTGCAGAACTCAGTCATACTGATTAGGAAGAGATGAATCTCACAGCCTAAATCATTGACTAGGCAAAGCTCATGATATGGCAAAGCTTCCTGCTATGAAATTTGGACTTCCTGCCCAAATGAACACAGCAGCTACAATGAACTGAGGTTGGATCTCCAAGAAAAGGCACAGCTGAGAAGAAAAGGAATCCAGAGATAGATCAAGAAGCATTTGAGCTGGAAGACACATCAGTGTTTGCTGCTCAGAAAAAGGAAACAATTCATCGACCTTTCTTGATGCCTTTATTTCCAGAATTGACAGAACTACCCTGAACCACATGCAAAAGAGCAAAGCTATGAGATCAAAGAAATAAAAATCTGGTATTGCATAAGGAAGTGATTATCAGAGATGGGTTAGTAATTGTAAAATACACAGACCTGTTTGTGGAATGGAGTGAACTATAGGAACTTACAGTTAACAGGAAGCTCCGTTTCACCGAAATAATCAGACACTATATGTGATATGTGTAAAAGCATTCTCCAGAGGATGCTCAGATCCACTTCTTTGTAACAATGTCACCCAATGTATTCATCTGAGACACAGGTATACTTTCCAGTTGGGTTCAGAACATTTTTCTTTGATTCAATGCAACCTGAATGTCAATCAAACACATCTTCTGACAAATGTGTAAACAATGACAGTAAAGGTGTAGGGATGAGTTGAGCCACAGAATATAAAGCATACAGGGAACAGGGGCTTGAAAAGACTGCATGCAACTAAAAGGGAATTTGGTGGCTGAGAAAATTATGGTGTGAAAAATGTGCAGTCCACTGTCTCATAAAAGGAATGTAAGGGAAATCAGGATGTTGTAGCATAGCTTATCATGATACCATAGGGAGGGCCAAGGATTGAGGAACATCAGTGTCTATGTTGATTCCAGATAATGAAGCTCACTCATGTCCAAAAAATATAGATTTATTTGANACAAATCTCAGCTTAAAATGACATTCCAGAAATATATGACATACAATGAATGCCAAGAAGCATATACTGTGGTATCAAATGTTTTGTTTCTGGCATATTTTACTCTCTGTAAAGCAAATAACACATATGGCAGTTTAAATTTTGGCAAAGGATGAAAANTATAATCTGGATTTCACTCTTTCAAAAGAGTTCAGGATATAGCAAAACTGATCAGTTAAGGCCAATTAATTAGAGAAACTCATTCTNATCCAGGCTCTGGGGGACTCTCCATGGGAGACCTTGTCTTGGAGGAGGTGGGAATGGGGGGCGTGTTGAGGGTGAGGGCTGGTGGGATGGGAGGAGGGAGGACAGGGGGATATGAGGTTGGTATGTAAAATGAATGGAAAATCTTTTTAATAAAAAAAACTCTAAAAAAATGGAGGAAGGATTATAAGAGCACGGGGGGTCACAATCATGATGGGAAGAAAACACAGAAATAGCTGACTCAAACTAATGGGAACTCATGGACTCTGGACTGACAGGTGGGGAGCCTGCATGGGACCGAAGTAGGCCCTCTGAATGTGAGTGAAAGTTATGTGGCTTGATATGTTTGTGGGTTTCCTGGCAATGGGACCAGGACTTATCCCGGGTACTGGCTTTTTAGAGCCCATTCCCTGTGGTGTGATGCCTTACTCAGCCTTGATGCAAGGAGGAGGGGTTAGGTCCAGCCCCCACTTGATATGCCAGCCTGTGTTGACTACCCAAAGGGAGGCCTTACCCTCTATGAGGAGGGGATGGGGGTGGGATGGGAGTAGGTGGAGGGGAAGCAGGAAAAGAGGAGGGAGGGGGAACAGGGCTTGGTATGTAAAAGGAAAGAAAAGTCTTTTTAAAGAAAAAAAGTAAAGAAAAAAGAAAAAAATTAAAACACATCAATGACATACGAAACAAAGAGAGAGCATGAAATAAGAGATAACAGCAAATAGAAGCTTTAGTTACATAAATGGGAAACATGATTGTTCCTCTTCTGTCTTCACTCACTAAGTATCTCTTCCTCTCATTTTCCTGTTAAAGAAATAACTAAATAGAGTGACATGAAATAAATGTTTATATGGCTTTCAACGCCTGTGCTTTAAACACACTTACGTAGACATGCACACACACACAAGCACACACAAGCACATGCAGAAGCGGGAATGCACATTTTTTTTCAAACTGGATAAGGTTATTTTCCCAGATTTAATAGTCATTCTAACTCCTATCACCATCCAGTTGTTCAGTTTCACTACTTGTAATATGCCTATTCACTACATGTTTTTCAGATCTGGCTTTTTCACAGTTCAGTATTATGTATTTGAATCATTCATGTTATAACATATTTTAGAGGTTTATACATTTGACATAATGTATGCTACATCATATAATTACTGCTACTTAAATATTCATTCTATATAATGTTTCTCTTTGGAAGCTGTGTGGAATAGTAACACAATAAATATTTGCAGATACATTATTAGTATATGATTCATTTGGGTGCAGCAAATACTCAATAGTAAAATTGCTGGGACAGGTTTTCAGATTGGCTGTTTCAATCTACAGTTTCTGTGGTGGTTTGAATAAGAATAGCCTCATAAGCTCATATATTTGAATAGTTGGTCCCCCAAATGGTGGAACTTTTTTGGAAGGATTAGGAGTTGTGTCCTTGTTGGAGGGGGTGTGTCACTGATGACAAGGTGGTGGGCTTTGAAGTTTTAACAGAATCCAGTCATCCCTAGTATGCTCTCTGTCTCCTGCTTNGTCATGGTGTTTTATCAAAGCAAAGAGAGAAGTAACTAATAAAGTTTTGATCTGTATCTAGGGCTGTTTCCCACCAGTGACAGATTAATGTTCCAACAGTATGGTTAGCTGAAAATATCTACAATATTTTCAATATATAGTAAATTTCATGTAAAAAGCTGTACTACTAGAATAAAAGACATGCTTAAAGAACCTAGACCATCTTACAAACCCTTAGCGTTTATATTCTTTGTGTTATTGTTTATTAAAGTATTTGAGTGATTTCTTGAATACAGAATTTTAATGATGAATGTAAAAGCATGTACTCTTATCAAGAAGAATAATACT
>LZPO01088372.1:0-10942 GCA_001675575.1 Neotoma lepida | reverse complement strand
GGAAAAATTATTTTTTCTCTTTCCTTTACAGGGGTGAGAGGTGGCCTTTTTACTAATCTCCAAGAGCGCTTATGAATTAATTCAAGCCTGGTAAAACCTTTTCACTTGAAAGAACAGAGGGTGTTGTGTGATGGGACCTCTTTTACAGAAGCAGAGCTTTGAAGGCGCTGCCCTCTCTTCTCAAGCAAGTTATTTATTCTCAGGAAGAGAACATCAAAACTGCTCCAATTCTTTTTAGTGGGGGAAGTGCTTCTTTCATGTGTTTTATTTGGAGAACCAATNTGCCAAAATTACTTTAATCTTTCGTATTATTTTTAAAAAACTATAGAGGTTAAAATTCTAAAACAGTCTCTTGGGGAAAAAAAATAAGGATACCATGGAATTATGGGGAGCCTTCAAGGAACTTCCAAATGGGAGAATTGGAGCACGTACTGAAACTTTTGAACAAATGAAGCGGGCGGACAGCAAATGAAAGTGTTTATTTTTAACCTATTCATCAATTTACAATTTTTTACTACAAGCAAATACACATCTGTAGAATTAAGAAGGTCGCCCTCTGAAAACAGACAGCATTGTTACAACTTCCACACAGATCATTGAATGTAGGGAAGACGAGCTGGTGCGAGCTTGGAGACTTCCCCCTGCGTTCTAGTCTCTTTGCTGCGCTAAGGTACTCTGCAGACTAGGGAAAGAGAAAAGCGGGACACCAACACAGCCAAAAANCCTTGACCTACAATCTCTTCTGCCTGCAAGAGGTGCTGGGGCAATGGTGGCACAGAACATGTGGTAATGGCCAAGCAATGTCTGATTTAACTTGAGGACCATGCCACTAGACGGAGTCCATGCCCTACACTGCCTGGATGGCCAGAAACCAGAGACAGGATAGCCCGGAGAACTAGGGTAGAACCAAACAATACTGGGGTATATTGATGCCTATCCAATTATCCTCAGAGAGGCTTCCTCTGGCAGCAGATGGGAACAGATGCAGAGACCCACAGCTGGACATTATGCAGAAAGAGTGTCTGAACTGGCAGTTTCCACAAGTTCTCTCCCCTCAGATATANGGGCACCCCAGAGAAGAAGGGTAGGAAAGACTGTAGGAATCAGTGAGGATAGAGGACACGAGGAGAACATACCCAACTAAATCAGCTAAGCAGGGCTCACGTGAGCTCACAGAGACTGAACAGACATGGGGCCAGCATGGGTCTGAATCATGTCCTCTGTGTATATGTTACGGCTGTTAGCCTGGTGTTTTTGTGGCACTTCTAAGAGTGGGAGTAGGAGTATTTCTGANTCCTTTGCCTGTTCTTGAGACTCTTTTCCTCCTATCAGGTTGCCTCTACATGAGGGTTTTTGCCTCCTCTTGTGTTTCTTGTTTTATCCTATTTGGATGTTCACCTCTTTTCTGAAGAGGAAACAGAGGGGAAGTGGATTTGGGAGAGAGGAGATTTGAAGGGAAGCTAGGAGAAGTGGAAGGAGGGAAGCTGTGGTTGGGATGTATTGTCTGAGAAAAGAATCTANTTNAAAAAAAGATTTTTTAAAAATATGAAGCCAATTAAACTCATATTTAAAGAAATTTCTAAAATTTGGGGGTAGCTTCCATTCATTGTGAATTATTAAACTGGCTTTGTAATGGCACTGAAGTTTCCACATGCTTACTTGAAACTGTGAGAACCACACGGATCTTGTTAGGGGAGGGTGTTTATATATGTAAACCTAAGAGAAGATAAGTACCTTCTATTTTCAACACTAGATGTGTCTTTACACTTCTGTCGAATGTTTTCAGCAATATCTTCGTACTCCTTCTAAAGCTGAAGGCACTACCATCTCCTGGGTATTCATTGTAATTGCATAACTGATTACAGTATTAGTTGTAACCACACTAATATGTACAATAGAAACTCGGTGATACTTCTGGGAAATCTTACTGCAGTGCACAAAAAAATGCAAAATTCAAAACCTGAATTGAGACTTTTCTTACTTTTTCCATCAGCCTGTGAAGGAAAGTGAAATGNTTCCACAAGTTTCCAATACACAAACATGTCCAAGAAAATCAGGGTATAAAAGGATCATTTTTAATCCTAAGACATTTTCAGGTCATGTAAAAATTGTTTGTCAAATATAATTGTTCTCCGTCTGTTTTTAAACATCATGATGTTTGGCTTTGAAATCTATTTCACTATACAAAAATTGGCAGTACACAGCAATTTATATGTAGATTCCGAAAGAGTGAATAGAGACCCAAAACCTCAAAGAAAGTCTGAAAAAAATACAATTATAAACTAGAACATGAAGTATTTGGGGTTTTCACAATTTACCAAAAGATATTACTAGGAGGAATGAAGTATAGAATATATTAAATACTCTGACTGATGCTCCAGGGAATTCACTTAAGAGTTTTAACCTTCCTTTTTCCATTAAAGAAGAAATGATTGCTTTGTAAATGTATATTGTTCCTCTGAAAGTAATGCACCTTAATTCAGGATGTCCTTTGAAGACTTACAAAGCACTTATGCATATGTCTAAACCGTGCACAAACATTGCTTATGTAAAACTTAGGACTCAGAACAAAACTCTTTGTGATTGATATTTGTCTTACTAACTTTTCTATTGCTTAAATAAAACACCAAGGCCAAGGAAACTTGAAAAAGACAATTTTTAATTTATAGATTACAATTTCAGAGAGTAAGAAGCCATGACAGCACAGAAAGGCCTAGTGACAAGCACAGCTGAAAGCTTAATTCTTGATCAACAAGAGAGAGAAAATTAGCTGGGAATAATGTGAATCTTTTGAAACCTAAAAGCCTACCCCTCGCCATGGCATACCTCCCCCAACAAGACCACACCTCTTAATCCTTCCCAAACAATTCCACCAAATGAGGACTAAATATTCCAATATATGAGCCTATGGGGGTCATTCTAATTCAAAACATAATATTAATGACAACCTCACGTTCTTTTACAGTATTACCCTAAGTAACATAGTCAGCAAATGGTAGACACACATACAAACTTAATCCATCAGAGAATAACCTGTGTGTACTGTGCAGGGTAATAGAGAAAGGAAAATATCTCAAAATTATCATTCAAAAACACAATAGATGCAAGGAGGAAACATACTATCCCCACCTGGGGCCTAAGTAATGAACATTCAAACACAGCATTTAGAGATTCTCCCTGTTCAGGAGCCCCTACAAGGGTCACTTTTTTCTANCTCCTTAGTGATATTAGCTGCAGTCTAAAGTGATTAAACAGAAAGCAAGTAAGGTAAATCAGAACTTAAAATGAGGGGACACTTTCTCAGGTTAATTACCTCTCCTGAGGATAGACACTAATCTCAGAAGGAATTTAGACACCCAAATATATCACAAAGTAGGCTCATAACTTCTAAAATTGCAATGATTTTTGCTACCCAAAGATCAGTTAAATGGNAGGACACCAGAAGAAACAAAAATAGAAACTAGATTTATTTTTTTCTCTTTATATTTTAAGTGAAAGCATGTATATGNCAAGCCTTGTATTTAATCATCTCTGAATGTGAAGCTCCTAAGTACTGCAATGGGAGTCTTAGACAAAGAATTCCAAATGTGCCCTGGTTTCAAAGCATTGCATGGAGTTTACAACATTTATCATCTTTGCTATCAAAAGATATGTTCTTATCTATCGGATCATCAGCTGGGTAATATTTATCACTCAAAAGTCAATCACCCTTCATCTATTGCTCCCCTCAGAACACTTATACANAGCGTTGCCAGCTAGCCAAAACAAGAGACCTACACATTTGGAAGAAAAGGCTGAACCATAATGTATCTGAAAATGTACCAACAGTTTCACAGTTCATAAGATTGTGTAAAATGATCAAAATGGTCAAAATGAAGTCTTTAGCTTGCAATAATAATACCTCAAAACTCTGGGCTTCAGAGTTAAATTAGAAATAAGAACATGGAGACCAGGAAGAGGATTCTGTTAACAGTTGGGAAAGGTTCAGCATATTATTTAATGGATTTCTCCCCTTTACACACATACACAAACTGGGTGAATACTTAATAACACGAAGCCTATTGTTTGCCTTTCTTAACTGATCTAAGGACAAAGCCCCAAAACTGTGCAAAGGGTATAGACAGTTTTGTTACAGTGTTTAATTTCTTCTTTCCTTAAATAGCTGCAATTCAGTCCTCATTGACCAGTTACAGAAGCACAGATACCTTAAAATTAGAAAAAATGAATCATTCTTTTACTGCTGGTAGGAATGAGAAGTAGTGCAATGTCTCTGGCACACTGTACATCAGCTTCTTCTGAAACTGCACAGGCACTTCCCACACAGCAGCACTGCAGCAATGGGGTAATTATCCCAGAATAATGAAAACATATGTCCACACAACAATGTGTACACAGATATTCATTTCAGCTTTATTCCTTATAATCCCACACTGTAAGCAATCAAAATGTTCTTCTAGTGATAAATAAACCTTTGCACATATGAACTAAGAGTACCACTCCATAATAAAATGGGGAGAAAGAAATGACAAATATAACAACCTACATAAAACAAAGGCCATTTTGCTGAATGAAGAAGCCCATTCTATAAGATCACATACTGTCTAATTACATTGAAATGACAAATTTCAGAAGTGGAGAATAGATTAGAGGTTGCTACAGGTTAGGTAGATGGCAATGGGTTTTGGATAAAGTGACCGTACTTAAGTAGTAAATTACTGGTGCTTGCAATAAAATTGACCTGTATTTTCAGTGTTATGGCTGCCAAACCAAAATGTGGCAATAATCAGTTGAAGTTAATTAAACACATTAATATATGTAAGTAATAAAATCTTAATAATTTTAAAGGATATATCAGTTTCCCAATATTGTATTATCATGATATAAGATGTTATTAGAGGCAGCAGAGTAGGAAGGATAATGCATCTCTGCATATGATTTCTTATATCTCTGTGTGAACATATCTTAAAATGTAAAATGAATAAAAAATTCTTAATGAAGAAAAAATACAAAGTAGAACACCAATACAAAACAAAANTAAAAACAGAAAGTCTCTGAAAGAAATCCTTTTTTGACATGAATATTTTAAATTCCCTTCCGAGTAATGCCTTGGCTACATTTCACAGACTTGGATGGTTTTATTTCCTTTTTATTTTTTTTTTTTGCTTTTATTGCAAATCAATTTTTTCATACAATAATTCTGATTATTATTTCCCCTCCCCATACTCCTCCCAGTTCCTCCCCACCAGAATCTACTCCCTTTCTGCACCTCCTTAGCTAACAAACAGATAAATAAGAAATAATAATAAAATAAAATACGATAAATCATAAGCAAACAAATCAAAATATACTAAAGCAACCAAATAATTTTCTGTTACATTCATCCTTATGTGTTCTCCAATTTTTTTCTTTAGTTCTTAGTACCATTGGTCACATAAGACTATTTCCAATTTCCTCCTATTTGTATTTTCCCAGTTTTCTTTATGTTATTGTTTTTCTGCTTGGTCTGTTAGAATTAGAAGAGATACTTTTATTGCTTTATTACATTTAATTTATTACAACCAACTTTGTGATTTACCAATCTACCTCTTACATCATGTTTGAAGTTATCTCCTGTTTATTATAAACAATATGACAGCCTTCAATTCCAAACTTGTATGTTTGAGACATTCAGATTTATTAGAATCCTCATACCCATGTGAAATTATATAACCCTGAAAAAAACAAAGCTAGAAGACCCAAGTACCCTAAATTTAAAGCTACAATAATATAAAACGATGACAACCACGTAAGTATAGACAATCAAACTCTTGGAATGGAATTAAGAGTCTAGAAATGAACCCATTCATTTATGGCTAATTATTGACAAAATACCCAGGCTTGTTTAATGAGGACAAGGCACCATTTTCAATAGATGCTGGGCTGGTTTCTATGTATAAAAGAATGAATGTCAATTCCAACTTCATAAGATAGACAAAAATTGACTAAAANTTAATCCATGACAAATATTAAAAGTGATGTGATAGTAATTCCTTTAAGAAAACATGGAAATTAATTCTTATAACCTGGAATTGCCATNGATTTTTATATATGCTATCAAAAGTACAAACAATAACAAAAAGTATAAATTGAATTTCATCAATATTTTAAGAGAAATTAGCATGAGAAACAAATACAAAGAAATGAAAGTCATAAAGATAAGAATTTCATATCCCTTACAGGTAAAGAATTCTAAAATACCAATAACAACAATAAACAATAAAATATGGATAACACGAAAAAATTTTTTCCTTAGAAAACATAAAATTAGACAAATAAGCACAAAGACATGACTAGCTGAAGAAACTACAATTCAAAGCTACAGTGAGACACTACTTCACTACTCGAACTATAACTATAATTAAATTATAAGTACAATCAAACCATAAGTATAATTAAATAACTATAATTAAAAACAAGCCAAAAAACTAAATGTGAGTCCAATTGTAGGGAAATTATAAACTTGTGCATTGTTAGCACACTGAATCATCAGAAGAATAGGATTTATTCTAAGTCTTTTTACCAAAATAGTAGTTTAAAAGAAATATTGTGGTAACAATTTGCTGGTTACTCAAAAACAAAATGATTGCCAATAGTCAAACATAGAAATTACCAATGGGTAGAGAAATTNTTCGACATAGAAAGTGGAGATTGCCAGGAACTGGAAAGAGTGAAATAAAGACTCATTGCAGACTTTCTTACAGGGGCAATGAAGAAACACTCGAAATAATGATGATAATTACATAATAGTGTAGGTGTAACTGATGTCACTGAATTGTATACTTAAAAATGAATAAAATAGCAAAGAGTACTTTATGTGTATTTTAAAAGGATGGTGAATAAACCTATGGTTATTTAGATTGGGAGTTGGTAGTAAGTTTGTTGAGTCATGAAAGGGTCAGCATGATGATTTCTTTTGATGAAGTTATTCTGGATATTTTCAAAAAGATTTATTTTATTTATGTGTATATGTGTATGCATAGAGTTGTGCACATGCATGTGGGTTTCTGGGAAAGGAGTTGGCACATTCCCTGGAAGTGGANTCAAGGTATTTGTAAGTTACCCAATATGAGAGCTTGGAATCCAGCTCTGATTGAGACCTGTATGCATGGTGCTTCATCATGGAGTCATCTCTCAGCCTATTATTTATGTCTTGGTTTTTGTGCAGTATATGTCTNCTTTTCTCCATAACCTTAGTTATACACTAAAAATATGTGAATTACATTGCTTGGAATTTTAAGCTAATATGTGCCATAAAATATAGAAATGCTTTAAAATTATAAACAAACCAAATAACAAATTGACAAGCCTCAGGAGGTCTGAAAAGTATTTTCTTATTACACTTCTTTATACATACACATATATATATTTAGCAGGAGGGTCAGACTATTACCCTCCCATCTGAAGATTGTTCCAAATAACTTGTGGAAAAATGTTTCATCTATATGGCATATGAAAATAATACAATAACATTACTAAGTACTTCATCAAGTTGAAGTAATTTTGTGATTTTTTTTCTGGTGGAATGGATTGACTCAGGCTATAATTATTGACAGGCCAAGTCCATCATCATTTTTAAACCTTCACTTTTTCCTGGACTCCATTCTATTCCTCTTATAGGACAATGGTCATTGGTCCTCAGAATTTTGTCATTAATCATTTCTGAAGTTATGCCACTAAAGTTTTTAGTAATTTTCCTAAAATTGAAGAAATGCCCTATTTTTTCACTAAGATAAAATTGTACCTATCTTCTTGACTCTGTTTCTTTCCAAAGATTCATGAGCTACATTATCTGTGACTATTTCTGATTTTCCATATTAAGAGTATTCATTTTTCTCCCAATGTATTTTTAATAAGTCCAATAGTGAGAAGCATAGCAATTTCAGTTCCTTCAAAGTATCTAACATGAGTAGCAGCTATGCCTGTCATGACTGCCTCTAAGACTGCAAGATTTTTACCTGACTGGGAGTCTGCTCCTAGCAACTTCCATGACAGTTCCTTTTCCAGAGACTCTTTCCTAGTTATCCTTCACATCCTTTAACTTGCCTTGACTATTCTCACTATTGATGGAGAATTCTTCTGTAACCTCCAACTTGTGCTTGATTTCTCTAAACATGTCCATATCTGCAAAAATTCAAACCACCACAATCTATTCCTACTTGCCATGATTTCTGAGCTCTGAACACCACAGGCAAAATTTTCCAACTCATGGTTTCTCTGAAGTCATAAATGTTGCATTCAGTGGCTTATGGAAACATCAATTTCATNGTTGGGCTCACAATAAGTATGTGAAATGAGATTTGTAGTTGTAGGTGTGAGCTTGGATGATCGCTAGTAAGTTTGTTATCTTTATGGAAATCCCATTGGAAAGAAACCTCATGTGTACTCCTGTCTGGTGCCTAACATTGCTTTCGTAGGAAATATTGTTCACCAAGCTGAAACACTCGTGCACTGTGATTTATTGTATTCCATACATGGCTTTTGCCATTACAATCTAATGGTAATAGAAACAGAGTTATCTGCATGCTCTAAAGGCCTCATAATATTTTTCTCTGTCTCCTAAGGCATTGGCCTATTACAATGTATTTACATCTTACATTTGAAACCTTTTAAGTTAAGCATTATATATTCATGGATTGTATATTATCTGTATCCACTTCAGATAATGTGGACAAATCTTATGATTCCTCTTAGGACCTAAATATATCTTCCTCCCTATAATAACCCGAAACAGTGGTGTATAAGTAGAAACAATGTCTAACTTTATGGGGAATTTTTGTACTTGTCATACATGGGCACACATCCACAGTAGCACTATAGCTGTAATTGTAACATAAATGAGGTTTATTGGAACTTAAAGGCAGAGATGCATCCAAGTGCATNACTCCTCCTTCCTCTTGGTATTGACTAGAAAGACTGAGCGGGTTGAGCACAGCTCTAGTTCCTCTGNACTTAGCTTCTGCTCTCAGGTGGGTTTTCTGTTGACATGTTTCAAAATTCCTGGGCCAACAGCTTGCTAAATGACCAAAAGGGATGAAGCAAAGAGCTTCTGACCCTTTCAAAAATTATTCTCTATTTACCCCCCTGCTTGACCTTTGGTAGGTTATTAAGTATTTCTTTCCAGGAGAAATTATGGATCTGGGGTCAGGGTAATTCTGAAATAAATGCCAGGTAGGTCTTCTGGAGGTAGGACAAGCAGCAAGCCACTGTTAAAACAGTTCTGGAAGACCTTGGCTTTTCTATTCATTTCTGAAACAGGAAATCCACATTTCCTAACATGGTGCTAGAAACCCAGCCAACTACCGAAGACTAGTGAAGCCATGGATCTGGAGGAGAATCTACATATGCCATTTTACTAAACCAGCATAATCCCTAACTATGGTCTGAATAATTGTCCTTATACCCACAGATAAGTGTAGTCTAGAAACCAAACCTGAGTACGGTAAATAATAGTAGAGCTGATGCCCAGTATGACCCATTAGGTTGTTCCAGTACAAATTANTTTTTTGTAAATATAGGCAGACTCATGCGTAAAATTACAACTATACTCACAATTATGTTGTTCAATATTAAAGGGGCACATTCCCTAAAGACACTTGATTAGCCTTTAAACAGTCCAGTCAAATTATCCAATGACAGACAATATAATTTAAGTTATAATGCTGGACATGGCTTCTATACAGATTTGTGATGGGTAGTTTTGCCAACGTGACATGACCTAAAATCACCTAGGAAGACATCCTTACTGTGGAGTTGTGTCCTTCAGGCTGCTTGGCCCATGAGCATGTCTATGGAGCACAGTTTTGTTTGCCTTAACTGATGTGGGAAGACACACCATTAATGATGGGGTACCTTCTGGTACCAGTCCAAATAGATAACACAGAAGATGGGGAGCTTTTCAGTTTTTCACTCAATGATCTTGACACCTATTGATGACAAGTTCATCTACTCTGTTTCTGTGGCTAAAGATTCCCTCACTAATTAGAACCAGTTTCTTCAGGCTTCTAACATGGACTTAAGACCATCAGTTCTCCAGGAATCATCTAGGATTTTGGTACCAGACTGAGACTGCTAAGGTACCCAGTCTTGTGGACTAAGAAAACGCTGCATACTCAGCCTCCCCATTGTGAGAGAGCCATTGTTGACTATCAGACTTGGTGATGAAAGCCAATCTAGTAATTCTCTTTTAATGTATATGGATTCTATCAGTTCTGTTCCTTTATAGAACTCTGACTAATACAAGGTATGTAAGTTCGTTCTTAGAGGTCTGCTCCTGGGTCAGGACTATACTTTAGGTTCTTGCTGCGATACTGTACATTATCACCAATTTATTGCCAATTACTATGTTTAATAGATAGTATGGTGTTCCATAGCATCCACCCTCCTTGTAGAACTGTTATTTTATATCAGTGGCCAAGACAGAAAAAATTACATAGACCATTGAAATGGGAGCCTAGATCAAGCTATGTTGGGCCAGCTTGAGAAAAATGAAAAGGAAGTAACCTGTTTATGAAGTTAGCTAAAATGCATAAATCAAGGCCAGTTGTTGAGTTGTTTTATCATGAACACTTTTCATCCAATTATTTTTAGGTTTACCTTTTCTATGGGATTTATGGTTTAAGATGCTTAGCAGGAAAAATAAATCACATAACTTCTCTTGTAATGAAAATGACTTGCTCTTGTTAGGGACAAGCTAAAGGGTACTGACTGTTGTATAATACCTAAAATTTTCAAGTCCAAAAGTCTAGAAGTTTTTGAATGCTAGTGGAGAATTTTGTTTGTATGTTTTGTTTTGAGTTTTGTTTTGACTTTTGTCAAATGTTTTGACTTTCTAATGCTCTCAATGGCTACAAAATTGGTTCCAAGAATCTGAAACTGGTGTCCTGAAGCAATTAGTACATTAAGA
>LZPO01088371.1:3655-14765 GCA_001675575.1 Neotoma lepida | reverse complement strand
TTTTTTGTTTGTTTCTTCCTTTCTTTCTTTACCTTGAGAGAGTGAAAGAGCAAGAGAGCAGGTAAGCCAGTGAGAGAGAGAGTGGTGGGGGAAGGAAGGAGAGAGGGATAGAGGGAGGGAGGGAGAAAGAGAAAAATGAAGCTGGGTGTATGGGATAGTGGAAAAGAAGTTTGGGAGGATTTGGAGGGAATTGGGTGGGGAGAAAGAATACCATTCACATACAGTGTATGAAAAATCAACAAATCAAAAGAAAGAAAACAAGAATGTGCAAGCACACCTGTGTGGCAAATCTTATATAGGCAACAACTGGGAGACCTCTGTCTCCTTAGATAGACACCTCAGTTTTGTAAAGAATATCAGCAAGCCATAAAACTATGGAATACAGCATATATTCCATCATGTATAAAATAGGACACTTAGGAACTCTAGCTCTGAATATGTTTGCGGCTTTCTTCCTCAAGTATAAAGCAGAATGACAGGTAAGCTCAGTATAGAAGGCCTGTAAGGATCCGGTGGCTACACAAGAGAATTTCTCCCAGAAGTTACCAGAATGAGATCCTTCCCCCCCGTTTTAATTTACTTGCTCATAACTGGAAAAGATTTCAATGTCGCTTCCCAGAAATAGGATTAGCTATCAAATTCTTTTAGAATCAATAAATATGATTAACTAAGCAAGTCACAGCTCCTTATTACCATATAGCTACAAATACGCTCTCATGGAGGGGTGGATTCTCTAAGTTTTGTATCTGTGACTAGCCTAGAATAGATTAAATGAGCTCACAGTCTGTCATTATCACTGGAGAAATGTATCTTGATGTAGTCTAATCAACATGACTTTCTTTTGATTATGTTTTGACCTGAAAGAGAAAACATAGATAAGAGTTTCAACATGCGTGCATGTGTGTGTGTGCTCGTGCACACACACACACACACACACACACACACACACACACACAAATACTCCACATATGACATATGAGATGTGTTTATATGTATGTATTTCAACCTTATGGAGATACACAAATTGAAATTANCCATTATTTTTCACAAATAAAATTTTCTTATAGTCATTCTAAATTAGAGTTTACCAAATATTTTAGCAATGTAGAATGTATGAAGTTGAAGTAGTAAGAAAAAAGGAACTATATGTCAACCTTTCCTCAGTTAACTGAAAGCTAGGAAGTTATGAAAAATGTTTCTCATGCATGATAACCTGGTACTAACTGAATGTGTTCTAAACTAGATTAGATGTCTAGTTATCAATCACATAAATATCCTATCTCAATATTAATGTCTTAAAACAAAAAGTGGTGAATTGTAATGGGTCTGGTAGAAATGAATACATAGTAAAAAACACCATTTGTCTCTCAATCGGACTCTCAGATTATTCAAACAATGGACCCCCAAAGAAATGGGAATTTCCCTAAGAATGTCATGCTAGGACAAAGCAAAGACCTTAGCCAGGTGAGAAATTGAAAAGAGACTTCACTGCTCTAAGGACTTGTCAGACACCTCACAGGATGAGACAATGATGGTTCTGGGTGGGCTGGGCTGCACCTGACCTTGCACTATCTAGATGTGCATTTCCTTAGCTCTCAGTTTAAACACTAGTCTCACTTTAGGACCTGGAAGTTGGATTTTAAATGTTCAATGAATCTCTCTGTCCCTCATCCAAATGTTGCCACAGTGAAGAAACCCTCCATTCTGGTTTCCATTAGAAAACAAGAAGAAAAGAAAGAAAGAAGGGAAAGATGGGAGAGTGATGGAGGGAAGGGTGACAAAGGGAAGGAGAAAAAAGAGAAGGAAGGAAGGAAGGAAGGAAGGAAGGAAGGAAGGAAGGAAGGAAGGAAGGAAGGAAGGAAGGAAGGGAGAAAAGTTCTTCATGGAGAACCAGCATCCTGCTCATTTGTGAACTTTTCAGTATTCTAAATGATGTAATTCTGAATTGGCCATCAACATAATTCTCTATTATCACTTTTGCTCATGCCCTAGGACAACACTTTTGTACTCAAATTCTAATTTTACAGTTCAAGTCACCAAATCTTGTCTTAGTCATTTTTCTTTCATCTAGAAAAAAAATAACAATAAACATTAGTGTAGATATTGACAAAATCTAATCTGCAGGGAAATTTTCATTATTTTATAACACCAAGTATTATGTTTTGCTGTAAACAATAGAAAAATGTTACATGCTAAGTACTTTTGTACAATATTCTACATTATTTTAAACATTTTAAAATGAGCACAAAATACTTCCACCCATTTTATAGATTGCTTCTTAAGGTTATTGAAATATTCCAATGCATACAGACAGTAGGTGGAAAAATTAAAATCTCTATCTTCACTTGTAATTATTATTTTAATTGTTGTTATTGTTATACAAGTTTTGCATACACAACTGTGCCTTGTTTGTTGACATTGACTATTTTGACATTTTTAGAATATGAACTGAATTCATCATTTGTCTCAGCATGCTGTGTTGCTTTAACTTCTTTAGACACAGTTTCAGGAACCCTCAAGGCAGAATTTAATGAACTGTATTTCCTGCCTGGAGTACCTGCAATATCCAAGGTTCTGCAAGAGAATCTAGTAGACCCTCAACCTGAGCATGATTCTGCTGTTTGGGAGCTCTAGGTTGGCCAGAGTTATATATAAGTACATTTGGAAAACATGCCATTTTCTGACATGATGTCAAGAAACAAGCAAGTACTTCAGAATGAAATTCAAATTTTCTCTCCGAGCACAAAAGTCCCTTCACTGAGGAGGTGCAGGCCAGTTTTCTGGCCCCATGATACACCTCTGTGATCTATATACTTCCCTAAATATGCATGGATCTACTTATGATTTCTGAATGTATAGTTCTTATTTTTAGATTTCTGTGCTGTTCTCAGTGTGAAGTCTTTGGTAACTGCTCTGCACTGCTTATAGCTTTCCAAGTCATTTTATTCAGACATGATCTGTTCAGTGTGCCCTGACCTATTCATGAGAATTGATTTTACATTTTTTGCTTCTAATATACAGCACACATTATTAATTTACAGTTTAAAGTTTTAAATTTTCTGCAGTTATTTCTCTCTCATTAAGTAGCCAGCTGATTTGAGAACAAATTGCTTTATTACTTAATACTCCATATTGTATAAATAATTTCACTATATAAAAATAAACATTTCTACATGCTTTTTGATTCAATGATTTATGTTAATACCCCTGAGCAATAAAGGTCTTCCAAGTCTTTTCAAAATGCCACTTACCTTTTTAAAATGTCTTCAGTTTTAATTTCAAGGGCCAATCAACTGTGTGTGCACTTTTTCTTCAGTACTCATAATTCAGTGCTTAAATTGGCACTCTCATATTTTGGAATTTGTCCTTTGTTGTTATTGATGTTTCTGTCTTTTCATCCGAAAATAGAGAAATTTATTGTTAATAAGTGTTTATTTTTCATAGGCTTATAAGAATAATACATTTTAAATTAATATTTTTATTAAACAAGAATTTTATGCATTGCTTCAAAGAGTTTTATCATATTCAATCCTCTATTCCCCCAAATTCTCCCAGATCTACGTCTGCATTTCCAACTCTTCTCAATTTCACGTCCTCTTTTGTTATTTTCTCATAAGACATGCATTCTCATTTACAATGCCCATATACTTGTGGGTATATGGACATCTTCTGGGTCATGTTCAAGTTGCCCAGGGCCACGTGCTTAAAGGAAGCTTTTCTCTCCCTGCTTCAACAGGAACCTCAGTTAAGTGTGGGGGCTCATGAACCCTTCCTTGCTCTGTGTTAGAATGTTGAATGTCTTGATCTTGTGAGCATCTGTGAAGACAACAATAGCTGCTTTCCTGTCATGTCCAAAAGACGTTGTTATGGTGAGGTAGCCCGACCAGATAGATCTCTGGATCCTTCTGTACTCCTTTCCTCAATGATTCCTGGGCCTGGGTTATAAGTTTGCAAGCAAAAGCTTTCATATTGGATTTATGACCAACTTCACAGGAGATAATGAATGTTTGGTACTTTAAATCTGGCCAAGAATCCACAATTTGGACACCATGGGGTCCCATTGTCAAGCCTATTATTATTAGTTTGATAAAATAATGTAGTATCATACTGACCCCTAAATTTGTACATCCATATCATAGATTACTGAAGCTCTCAGACCACACCAAAGAAGATTTTTTGTTTAGTAGAAGGAAGTGGACACAGAGACTTGCAATAGATCCAAAAGCAGAGAATATTTGCTTGTAGAGTGCCCANTTGAACCAATCAATTTTAAAAGAACTTGCCATGAATTCTAAGCACCATAAGAAAGCAGGAAGGAATTTTTTTCATAATTACAACTTCAATACCCTACCAGAATGTCTCACACAGAAGATGGTTCAATAAATTTACTTTGATGAATAAATAAATGCATTAATTCCAAATCTATTAGTATCCCCTAAATGTTTTTAAAATATTGTTCACAATAAATTTGATTCTCATTATTGTATAAAATTATTTCAGTTTGAAAACAGAGAATAAGGCAAAGAAATGAAAGGAATGTATTTCCAAGTAGGTAGATATGGTGAAGAGCATTAAACATTGTGAAAATCAGATGATTATTGGGATGTAGATATTGTTTACAAGAGAAATAATGGGAAAACCTAAGTATTTTTCTTGTGCTGAGAGTATGGATATTATTTTATATTTAATGTTGCACTTAGGCAATTTTCTGAATTTATATTGCTTCAAGTTTTAATAATGAACAAAAATACAGTCCTCCTGTTTATCAGTATGGATATACTCTGACTTCATTATGAAAAATAGATTCTTTCCCAATCAATTTGTTATTCAAAATAAATAAATAAATAAATGAATAAATAGAAATAAAAAAAAACATTGTGGGAAACCATCTTACCTGATTGAGTCTCAGCCTGTAAAATTGTAAATGGTCAGTAAATAACATTTACTCACAGAAACACAATATAGTAACTGTGAATCATTATTATTGTCATCACATCATCATAATAATCAATATCCACCAATATGAATATAATATATAGCAAATTAATTTGTGGGTTTGAAAATGGAAAGGTTAGAACAAGAGGTATTTAGGCAAGGTGTGGTAAGANAGGCTTTTTTTTCTCACAACAGAAATAATGTTTTATTTCTCTATGTTTATATTCTGATAATGCAGCAATGTAAGAAAAGGCATGAAAAATTATAAAATGAAAAAAAAAATAAACTCATTTTAATTTTGGTGCCCAAGTTTCCAAAACACAGTACAATAAAAACATTTTTTATATTATCTGAACATATAGCTGTCTAACACGTGACATTTCTGTATATTAAAGTGTAGAACACGCTGTATCATAATGTGGATACAATATTTACTATTAAGCTTTTGAGGTAAGAAACCAAAGTCACATTTTTCCTGTAAGAATTACTGATGTGTAAAAACAGTCACAGACACCTCTCCTTTCCTTTCAGAGACCTAAGAAAATGGCTTAGACTTTTCCAAGCACAGAAGGGAATAAGGAAATGATTCTGTATGGAAAATGAATAAAAACATTCTTAATAAAGAAAAAAAAAGAAAATATCACTTAGGAAATAAAAAAGAGAGACGATTCTGATCTCCTTTTATTATTTTTTGCCAGTCATTTTAGAAAGAATAAGTTGCTTGAATTATTCTGAATTGCTGCATTTCAGCTGTTTTTTTCTTTTTATTAAAAAAAGTTTTATTCATTTTACATGCCAACCACAATTCCCCTCTCATCTCTCCTCCTGCTCACCCCAGCCTTCCCCCTCAACAAGACCCAACCACCCTCTCCTTCTCCAAAAGGGTAAGGCCTCCCATGGGGTATCCCAGCTCTCAGGAAACAGAGGATGGTGGATCTCAGTGTGTTTGAGGCCAGCCAACTCTACATAGAGAGTTCCAGAACAGCCGGAGTTACATAATAGAGATATCATGTCTCAAAAACAAAACAATTTTTAAAAAGCTATTTAGGAGTATTTAGTTATGATCTGAAAGTCTAACAACAGGAGATTGGAGAATGAGTTCTGCAGATGCATTTACCTGATTAAAGGAGAAGAATTGTTTTGTATAATAAACAACAGTGATATATCAAGAGACGTTGACACACACGAGTGCAGCAAACCAGGAAAATGTCCAAAGAGCAAGTATGCATGTTATTCTAGAGACTGTTTGGTGTGGTGGTGGAGAGCTATAAATGTTGATTAAAAATCCTTCACATGCAGATATAAACTTAAGCAATAGAAAGTCATTGTCAAATTACTAGAGGGAAATATAGAAATCTATGAGAAGTGCATATTTTAGAGTCTGAATACTAAAAGGCAGAGTGTGTGACTTTAGAGGTCTTGATAATAAAGAGAGTGACCATTATAATCTAAAGACACAGAACAATAAGGAAAATTTTGTTTTAGAAAATAACTTTTGATAGATTTGACAAGTAGTTCATTGGAGTTAGACATGCAGAAGCTCGGTTATGCTGGACTAAGACATAAATGGAGGTAATAAAGCAGAAATAATAAGTGTCCTTGAGGGAGAGCCCCTCATATGGCTGCTGTTATCTCGGCAAAATGAAATACAAGGTCATCTGCTAATCCTCCATGACATGAAGTCAGGAAAAATGTACAATGTCAACTAACCAATTTAGATAATGGAAAGCCGCCTCTTTGCTTCTTTATTATGATACTAGAAATTCAATGCTACTCAGCTCTGCACCCATAAATATGATAGGAGTTCTTTGGTGAGTGATTCTGAAAGCAGAGCCAATAGGCCAATGCACCATTATGAGCAGATCAGAAAGGGATGTATGACTACTCCCCCATGCTCTGTACGTTACCTTTTGATGAGCCTCTCAGATAAATATAATTTTCTAAATTTATAAAATTCTAGAATTTACAGTTTTAAATTTTCACAGGTATCTGTGATTCAAAAAAGAAGAATTTGTATTTTCCACAAAGGATGTTTTTTTTTATTTATAATAATTTTGTTGATAAAGAAGAATCATTTGTTTACTTTTACTTTTTGAAANATTTTATTCTTTAACACTTTCATCTAGGTATATAATTAATTGTGCTGGATTTCATTCTCCATATCCTCTCTTATACCCTCAGTCTCTCAGACTAACCCTTGGATCCAATAAGGTCTTTTGAAGTTTTCTATCATTTATTGTAACCTACAATATTTATTTACTTCATATATAATATTTATTGTCCAAGAACAATAACCTTATTTTTGTTAGCACAAAAAAGATTTTCTAATAACACAATTCATATGAATCGAAAGGACTTGTCTTCAAATTCAATCATTGTGCTCGGTGTTGTTCAAACATGTAATATTAATAGTTGGAAGACTTAAGCAGATGGATTGTTGCAAGTTAGAAGACAGAATAGACTACATTGAAATTTTCATGTAAGCCAGTGCTGCAAGGTGAGACTGTATCAAAATGCATACAAACAAAAAAATAAATTCTTGCACACATCTTAACTGAAGGTATTTGAATATTATATCAAATAAACAACATTCTTAGGGTGGTGTTGAACATGTCTGAAAGGGATTATTACCCTCCTACCATTTTTTCAGATTCAGAGAATCATTTGGGACTGGTTCTCTACCATTTTGTGGTGGTTTGAGGAAGAAATATTCCCCTTACTCTTTGGCTTTGAACAGTTGGTCTGCAGTCAGTGACAGTTTTGCAAGGTTTAAGAGGTAAATTCTTCCTGGAGTATGTAGGTTGCATAAGGCAGGCTCTGGGAGTAAAAGGACTCATTTCATTCCAGTTTGCTCTTTCTGCTTCATGCAGTGAAGTGGTGAGATATGAGCTCTCAGTGTCCTGTCGCAATAACTGCACCTTGTTCCACGCTTCTAGTCGACCATTATGGACTCATATCTCAAAAAACGTAAGTCAATTAGCTGTCTCCTTTTCGAGTTGCCTTTGGTCATGTTTTATCACAGCAAGAAAGCTGAAACTAAAGCACATTTGTTGAGTGTGAGATTCCCTAGTGTACTTGNAGAACCNTTGTTGACAGTTCTGTGCTATATCGTCCACTTCATAGTACATGAAGCACAAACCTAATTGTAAGGCTTAAGTAGATTCCTTCACCCTCACGCTGATCTGTTTTTAAAATCAAAATGTCTTGTGTATATATAAGACAAGAGAGACTCCACAAATAACTGAGATTTAGGACCTCACAAAACTTCCATTTTATAAAGAACAGCTTCCTCAATTTAGAAAATGTTTTAAATTAGAAACATAGTTATTGTAGAAAGTCATTATGCANCATTCTAATGGTATCCTAATTTCTAAGGAAGATTTGATTATGATTTGAATTTTGCATGTGACTAAAGAATTTGTATTCCCCAGAAAGAAAGAATAAAACAAACAACAAAAATATCTTTAGACATTANAGAGAAGAAAGGACTGGCTCNTGACTCAAAGAAAAAAATTGACTAGCCAAGTAATAGCAGTTGTGAAGAGAAATAGAAGATGTGGCAGATAAGAGAATGTGAAGAAATAGAAGATGTGGCAGATAGGAGAATGTGCCAGGCTTTGCTGATTCCCCATGGGAGACTCTACCTTTTTAGAGAAGGGGGGTTGTCAGGGGTGGTGAAGGTTGAGGGGAGCAGGAGGAGGGATGAGAGGGTGATCTGTGGTTGGTATGTAAAATGAATAAAAAATTCTTAAATAAAAAAAAACAGAGCAAAAGTCTGTAGTTTCTACTGGTTGTATTATTGAAGGTCTTCTATAGACTTGGGACTTTGGCCATGTATCCATGTGAATTTACTAATNAGGAAGATTATTGACTGAGACAGGGGCTTATTTGACTTTTGTTTTGAATGGTACTCTTTGAGATGTGTTAATATTCACAACTACAGAGACAAGTATCATGTATTTATTTCTTGAAAATTATTTTGTTTTGACCGTTGCACACATTTACAGAATGCACTGTGGTCATATTCACGTGCCTANTGTCTTTCATTATCCATTTCATANACTTGTTGACCCCATTTGTGCTCACTGATCTCCATCTTCTCCTGTTGTATTTTATATTATTGTGCCTGTCTTGTGCTGGTAACCACACCAGTTGGGTGTTGCTGAGTGTGAAACCATGCTTTATCTAGTACAGCATTTCATAGAGTCATCTGCCACCCTCTAGATATTGCCATCTTTAAAATCATATTGTCCAGTCTTCTGTGATGCTCGTGATCCTTGAGTTGGTGATATGGGTGTTTTCTTTAGGAGTAAGCAGTCAACAGTCGCTTATCTCTGTACTTTGATCAGTTATAAAGCTCTGTATTTAACTGTTGTCCTCTGAAAATANAAGTATCTCTGATGAAGCCTGAGAAAAGCATGTCTATTAATATAATCGTAAAAACTTAGNAAACAGGTGAGCTAAAAACAAATTTAACAAATCATCAGTAATTCATTCTNTTCATGGGCCTATGACTTCCCAGGCCTTGAGTTTTTTACTAGATTTACAAAAGCAGCCTATGCTCATGCCTGTGGAGTATGCTTTAAATACAGCCAGAAAATGATTAGATATTCATGTAACAGTCATGCTTTTATTGTACTTGTGGGCATAGTTTGCCTAGTATGTTGAAATTGTAGCTCCCAATGTCCACACATAGTTCATGGCTTTTCTTCCCTACTAGTCTCCATGATACCTTCCAGCACTATGGACTCTACCCTCCTGGAAGGAAGCTTACAGGTCAGTTCTAATTTGATGTCTCTGATTTTAGATCAACACATATATTGTCTACAACAATAGACTCTTCCCTTCCAGAGTCTTCCCTTGGTGAAGCAAGAGCAATGCCAAGAGCCTTTACTATTTGGAGGCTTGGAGACTTTATTGCCAATATTTCACAGGGACACATCCCTCATTGGCTACAGGGACTTTTGTTTAAAAATGTATANATAGTTCCTTTTAGTGGTAGTGTTAGCTCATATAGGGTGTTGCTCTTTAAATATTTTTTTTTTAAATTTACCTTCTCAGTTACTTTATAAAGTAGTAGCTTTCACTATGGCCTTTGCAGAGGCTTTCGGGTTTAGTTTACATTTTCCCAACCTCCACCATTCTCTTATCCCTCTTCTTACTAACTATTAAAATTTCTCTGGGGTTGGGGATTTAGCTAAGTGGTAGAGCACTTGCCTAGCAAGCACAAGGCCCTGGGTTCAGTCCTCAGCTCTGGAAAAAACAAAAGATAAAATTTCTCTGACCCTTGTCTTTGCTTTCTGCTTTCACAGTATGTTTTACGCTTCCCCACTCCCAAGGTGTTTTCAACACTTATTTGCTAGACAGCATACATCTCTAACATAGAACTAGTCATAAATTTAACAAGAACCAATTTGAACTATGTTTTGAAAATTTACTGATATTTGTTAAGAAACATATTCACTGCCCAGTCATAAACACAGGTTCCTCAACACTCATTTAATACAAGTTATGCTCAAGAACATTAATTTCATGAAAAACATGAACTCTAGTACTTATCCCTGTNACCTTCATGTGGATGAATTTAATAATAACACTACTGAGGTCCCAGAAGAGAAACCTCCCCAGACTGCTTCTTAAGCTTCTGTAACTGAAAACAACACCAGGTGAATGAAACAGAAAAGTGCTTTTCAGGGATCAGGAGGCTACAAGCACAAGGTCAGAGTGACAGCTGCTCAGGTTCTATGTGGACCTCCTCCCTGAATTTTTGAAACCTTCTTCTACAGAGGGAAAAGAGAAATAAAAATGCTCTAGTGTTTCATGTTATTAATCCCATCTTGAGGAACCTCCCTGCCCAAGACTTAATTACCTGCCAGAGCTCCCATTTCCAAATGCCATCTTGCAGGCTAAGATTTATACATATTTATTTGAGGAGAACAAAACTATTCAGTANTTTACAAAAATATGTACTCATGTGGTTTGACTAAAAACTTAATTTAATAGTTTATTATTTTTTTTGTAGACCTAAATTCTACAGTTCTAAGATCAAATGTGTGTTTGTGTATATGTTTTCCAAATTTTCTTTGATTTGCTTTTTCTGAGACATTAATTTTATTATGTTAAAAATTTATCTGGTGTCAGTATCCATTTGGTGGTTGGTTTTCAACCCAAACTC
>LZPO01088370.1:5049-20556 GCA_001675575.1 Neotoma lepida | reverse complement strand
AGCTTCCATGTGATTATTTGGGAGCTGGGTGGTGGGGTCCCTAAACAGCAAAGAGTAAAAAAACCAACAACACAGAGCCCCCCAACAGTTCCTCTTGGTTGCTCACCAGGACTTGAAGTTTTGATTTCTTAGATGAAATCTCACTACATTGGCCTCTGGCCGGCCNTGAATTCTTGATTATTCTGCCTCAGTGTGGGGATTATAGGCATGTGTTAGCATCAATTTGCCATTTTTATAAACAAGTAATCTTGTTTGTGGATATTTTTTTTTACACAGTGGTAGAGTTTTGCATTGACCAATTCTTATACTGAGAAGGAGTTAGACTCCATCTAATATTTTGTATTATAGATATTGTCTTGAGTGTTCTTGTACAGACTTCCCAGCATTTATTTGCAAATATATTCAAATTAGGAATTTCTAGGTGACAGAGGATGTATATATGAAACATGGATTAAAAAGACTCTACAATTTGCATTGTGCTAGTTTCCTGAAAACCTAATGTGCTCAATGGATAAATACTGAAGGGACGAAAAGATACAATAATGATTAAATCAATTTCAACTCTTCTTTCTCTATTAATCCCTCCCACCACCCTTCTCAACCTCAGCCACTATTCTCCCTTGTATGCATGAGGGAGATCTGTGTGTGTGCATGCATGTGTCTGTGTGTAAGTGTGTGCACATGCAGGTGTGTGTGTGTGTGTGTGTATGTGCACATGCACATGCTTCCTCTTTAGAGATAATTTCCTAGAGGGGCCATAGCTGAGTCAAAGCTCTGAAGGCAAAGTCAGGGGAATTTTCTCCTATGAAAAGTAGTCACATTTGATTTATTTTAAGACATCTGAGCTGTCCCTGAAGTGTGTCATGACATAGTGCAAGAGGTTGTCCCATTTCTTAGCTATTCTTAGTCCCATATTCCATGTGAATGTGAAGAACTTTGCAGGGACACACTTTGTCTTTCTTGGTATGAGAAGAGAAAGGGTGTGTGGATTTATAATCTCTGCTCCTTCCTTCTAGTGTTGNTATCCATGGCGAATGACATTATTGAAGGAAGGAGGAACTGGAGAGATGGTTCAGTGGTTAAGANCACTGGCTCTTCTTCCAAGAATTGGGATTCAATTCCCAGTAACCAAAGGGTAGCTTAAAATCATCTGTGACTCCAGTCCTAGGGGATCTGTCACCTTCTGCCAGCCTTCACTTGCACCAGGTGTGCATGTGCTGCACAGGCACACATAAAGGCAAAACTTGTATAGCCATAAGCATCAATCAATTAAGTAAGTAAGTAATTTAATAAAGAAGGCTACTTGGGTGTTTTGGGTTTTCTTTGTACTGGACAGGGTAAATGTGGTATTGGAGTTTTGCATGACAACACAAAGAGGACAAATTTGATGAGCAGCTTTCTGCACAGAGCGGAAATGAGTTACTGAGATGCTGTTTTTCTTCCCATCTCTCCATCACCATTGCTTTTGCTTGATTCCAGCACTTTTTTACTTGCTGTCATTCCTCTGTCTGTGGAACGTGTTCAGTATATGAGGTTTATAAAATACTTATCTACAGAGACAAAAGTCCTGAAAAAAAATGATATTGAGGAAGCATAGCTTTTGCATCAATGTGCTAAAAGTAGGTCATTTATTTTATTAAACTTTATCATGAGTTTTGATGATCAATGTGGAGATTTACATTCACAAATGAAACAAGACTGGGTAATAAAATGCTAATCAGATTTTAAAGTCAGATCTGGGATTGGGAACCATCTGTACTCCTTATAAACCATATGACCTTAGGAAGATCAAAGTCATTTTCTTGGGCATCAATTTCTTCATCTGCAAATGTTCACAAGGTTGTTGTGTAGATTAAAGAGATAATACAAGCAAAACCCTTTGCAAGTGCTATGTGTCATGTCAATTACAGTCATAATGGTGAAATGAGAAGTGGGCAAGCTTATTAAAATCAGCAAAAAATAATTCTTACAATCATGTTCAACACTGCACATCATTCTGGAGCCCCAGACATGTTGTGTTTTAAGATTTCAGTGATGAGACAATGGGAACCCCAAATCATCTTTTTAGACAGGGAACCTCAGTGACTCAGATTCTTCTCAGTCTTAATAAAAATTATGAGCAGCCCACTATGGCCAGAGCCTCAGTGGTAGGAACAGAGGTGTAAGGAGGACAAGGCCAGAGGGACTGGGAATGGCCATGAATGACAACTCCAAGGAGTATGGAACTTATTTATTAGCTACTGGAAACCTAGGGGGCAGTCAAGTTGGGAATGAGATATACAGAAAGCAGCTAAAAGGCTCAATGAGAAAATAAAAAGTTTGTCAATGCCATTGAACCCAGAAAAATACTCATTTGGTGGCAACTACATATAACAGTGTTCCCAAGGTAGAGGCATGGCTTTCCAAGTTCCTAGAGAGGTCATTACTGCTGCAGATTTGGCTGGAGGTAGAGGCTTATCTTTACATTGCTGGGGTTTCCCAGCCTCTTCACTGTCTGCCTGACTGTGAGGTAGACCTTGGCTCAGCAGGAGTAAGAAACCATGCCAGAAGAAAAGTTCAACCTACATGTGAGCCTTTATTAAGAGACGAGGGATGGAATGATGTATCTCAACTGACCAGGTCTTCCAGCCTGTCCTTGTAGGGTGCACGGAAGGGTTGTAGGAAGAGGAGACATATCATAGGCTGTGAAGAAGAAGAAGATGAGGCTGAAGCAGGAGGGTTGCCACAGGGCAAGCATGAAGCAGCCAGGTATTGGGCTCAGGAACGTGTATATGGAATGGGGAGACACAACCAGAGGCAGAAGTGTGGAAGAAGAATCAGCATTAGCTACAAAGGAGAAGTTTTCACGTCCCAGTAGGTAGTAGAATGGAAATATCATAANAGGGCATCAGGAGAAGGAAAAGATTTGGGCAGCAGGGAGAAGAGAAATGCCAATGTTCCACAGGACACTGGAAATGCAGANTAAATGCACAGNCTTNGAGAAACAGTAAATGAANTTGAAAGGTTTCCATCTGGAAGGAAAAATTAAAGCTTTGGTATTGTAAACTACACAAAAAGACAAACAAAGCTCATGGCCACAGTGACACAATTCCTCCAACAAGGCTGTACCCACTCCAACAAAGCCACACTTCCTAATAGTGCCAATCCCTATGAGATTATGGGATATAGGATTATGGAGGCCAATTACATTCAAACTATCACAATGAATAATGTGATATGAGTAGAATCATCAAAGAAGACAGAATACAAAATGTGGGGCAAAGTATTGAAGAAGAAATGGATAGAGGGAGGAAGGGAGCTTGGAAAACACCAACAGGAGACTTCTAGGCCTGTGAGTCAGCCATTAGTGTCAGTCACTCTGTCAAATGCTGTGGCAGTTTAAAGCTGCTGAGCACAGGGAAGAGAGCAAAGTGTTGCATTGAGGTTCATTCCTTCTTCAACTTGTGGTTGCAGAACTAGGAGTTGGACACTGAGCACATGGAGACATCAGGAGCAGACAGGTCCCAGGCTGCCTTAAGCCTTTCACAGGTGCTTCGACAGATCTACACATCATCTCACAATGTGTTCAAAGTTTAAAGCTTAATTTNCAACACCCAAAAGTTGGAAAGTTAATATAAATCTTATTTATCTTAAAATAAACCAGAAGTGATGATCCTGGGTCTTACTGGTCGTCTATTTTAGGAATAACATGGACCATCCATCACAGCTCATGTCCACAGTGGTTGGCTTTTCATTCATTTGTCTGACTTCCCTGGCCTCTGTAGACACAGGATTGGAGGCTTTGGTTTGATCTAAATGTTGATCTGATGGATTTTCACTAAAAGAAAAAGGAGACCCTCTGATCATCTTCGTAGGAGGGAAGAGACAGGCAGAGGGGATGATGGACAAAGGAAAGGAGATTCAAAATTAGTCTAGGATCAAAAAGACACGACATGAAGGGTAAACGCATGAAGGTAAGATTTGGGGGAGAAGAGAAAGGAATGTGAGAGGCAGTTAGCCTCAGTAAAATAAACGTAGCTTTGTGAATCAGAAGACACAATACTGGGTCTGAGCAAGGTGAGGAGCGTCAGGACAGTGGTACAGCACCCACTGAAGAGAAAACCAACTCAGGCGGTGGGGGATGGGACAAGGCTCCTTGAAAGTACAGATAGGCAAGAATTTCCAACGACTTATGTACAGACAGGCAAGAATTTCCAATGACTTACGTAGAAACTGCTTTTCCTTACTTATTTGGAACAGCAGATTAAAGCAGAAAATATATTTTAGAGTTTTAAAAGTCATCTTATTTTATGTTTAAACCAGTCTTTTTCAAGTATTTAATTTCAACAGCATTAAGAAGTAAGCTCTGCAAAGGCCATTACTAGAGCAGCAAGCTTCCTTTCAGTTGGCTGCATGTTTCAAAGTTTCCAGTCCGGTTGTTNATCAAACTGCAGCACCATTTTTATTAAATCACACAAAGGGATGGTTTAAAAGTACTTACGCAAAAGTATTCATATGTTGTGTTTCAATGCCAATATTTGTGTTTGGCTGAACCTTTTCAGATAACATAAAAGCAATTTGTTTTATTGAATGGAACAAATGTTTGTTTGTTTCTTAGGGAAATTTTTTTGTTTGTTCAGGTCTGCTTATTTTTAGAGATGGAAGGCATGTAAGCTGAAATGATGTTGCATTAAAATTATCCTTCATCAATTTGTTTTACACCACTTATTTTTAATTGATGCCAGCAAGTCCTGAGCTGCTCATGGGTAAATTTGTTTTGCCGATTTATGTATTCTGAGAATGGTACAGGGCATTTGGAGAGCATTATAAGCACAGAATCTGTAATTGAGAAGGGCAAGACTTAGAAAAATGGGAGGGTGAAAAGTAACACTTTTATTGAGGACTTTATGAGTTAGGGAGAAAACTNATTTTCATAGTAAAAATCTACATACTTATTTTTTTTGTTTGTTTCTTAGAATTGGTGCTAACTGTACTGCTTAATTTTATTCACAGAGGGAACTTTTTCTATGATTTACAAGGTGATCCCACAAATGATAGCTAAACAATGTAATTCAAGGAGATGCGAGGTATTGGGATCTGAAGGGAGTAATTAGTTCCATCTCACTGTGAGCTCTAAACAAACTGAGAAGTAAATACAAAATAGATACTGAGAACATAACAGAAATAACTGTAGAAAATTTTATTATGGATAAAACTAGAGAATGTGGCTTTGATGTGGTGTCAAAACTGATCTCTCACTCTCCTCATACTTGTGACTCACCATAAGACTTATGGGACTTATGGGAGATAGGCTGGGCTTAAGAAAGGTAGTATCCTAGCCATGCTCTGGAATGACTTGGCTCATCCCACTGGACTCAGAGTGAGAAGTCACTCAAACAANAGCAGCATCGGTTGCTTCCCTCATTAGGAAGCTGGCATAGCACCTTCTGTGAAAGCTGTCCTCAGGGTGGAAGCTTCCAGATCAGATCCACTCAATTCTGAAGGTCTTATGTCTTCAGAAGTNGGGATTTACTTTATCCTCTGGGGACAATCAATGGCAGCAGCAGTGACTGATATTGCTGGGAGTCTCTTGGACTCCTACGGTCAACAACTTGAATGGGAGGGTATTTCTTGTGCCTGGTATTGGGATTTTTGTTAGTCTATGCTCTTTGGAGTATTGTCAGTTCAATTGGGATAACTCCATTTCAACTATGTATGTACATGTACATACACAGAATTTCATGTATTGTTTGTAATTTAGGTAAATAAATAAGATGAATCCTTATGGCCCTTTCAGACATCCTAAGTGTTATTTTACTCTCTTTCCCTCTCCTTTATTGACCTCCCTCCCCCCACCCAATTAAAGTGTCCCCCCCATTCTTCTCAGTTCCCCCTTCAAATCACCCTTTTGACTCTTTAGTGGTCCTTTTTTTTATTTTCCTGGTTTCTGCAGTTTCTCTATGTTCTAGACTCACATCTGAAGATCTGAAGCTAGGAACCACAGATCAGAGAGAATATGAGGTCCAGTAGACATACCAGACCCAAACTCAGGTATAAAATTTCTACTCTCCCTCCTGTCTGCCACTTCAGTCTCTCTGGTCTCCTCCTCAGCCATGTGACAGACAGCTTGCAGGGACTTCTCCTCCTTCCCTCCTTTCCTCCTTCCTTTCTTCCATTTCCCCGAAACTGCCAAACCTTGCCTTGCAGTGGACCTGTCTTTATTTCCCCACCATCCCTTTGTGTCAACCACCTGTATCTGGAGATTACCTGGGTTCCCCAGTAGCCACACCTTGCTTAGGTGTCCTTCTTTTGGATCTCTCTCTGGTCGCACCCTCAGTCCAATAACAATCTTCTCATAGGTCCCCCCTTCTCAACTCCCATTCACCAGAAACTCCAACTCTTGGTGTAGACCCAGGGTCCCCCCTTTCATCCCTGTCTCTGCAGACAGTTCATTGCCTTACTGCAGTCAACTGGGTCTTCTATTCCCACCACACCCCAACTCCCTGCAGACCCCACTTGTGAACATGATCCCTTTGCTCTCTTCTGAAGCCCCTATCAGTCTTTTCTCTTATGCCCCTCAATTCCTCTCTGCTACCTACCAAACTGAACAACTCTCTGCTACTCACAGTCAACACACTTTCCTAAGATCCAGAGAAAGTGACAGAAAACAANGAATGGAATATTCACCCAACAAAGACATGATCAAGTATCAACACCTAAAATCACCACAATCACCTCAACCTCAGATGCCTAAACACCAGCACAATCAAAACATAATAAACAATAACTTGGACAATGCATCTACACCAGAACCAAGTAACCCTATTATACTAGACCATGAGAAATATAATATAACTGAAGCATAAAACAAGGATGTCAAAACAGCAATTATGAATATGTTCAAGGATCTTAAAGAAGAAATGAATAAATCTCTTAATGAAGTCTGTGAAAACACACATACACACACACACATACACACAACAACAACAACAACAACAACAGTGGAATGGAGTAATGAAAACAGTTCAAGACATGAAAATAGAAATAGAATCATTAAAGAGAACCCAAACAGAGACAAAACTGGAAATGAAAAATCTAGGAAGTCAGAGCTAAGCCTTATCAACAGAGTACAAGACATGGAAGAAAGAACTTCAGGGTTTGAAAACAAGGTAGAAGAAATGGATACCTCATTCAAAGAAAATGTTAAATCTAAAATAAAAAAGTAACAAAACATCCAGGAAATATGGGACCCTGAAATTCAAAGACTAAACCTGTGAATCATAGAAATAGAGGAAGGAGAAGAGCACAGAAAATATTTTCAACAAAATTATAGAAGAAAATTTCCCTAACCCTAAAGAAAGAGATGCCAATCAGAATACAAGAAGCATAAAGAATACCAAATAGACTGGAGCAGAGAATAAGTTTCCCATGACATACAATAATCAATATATTAAATATATAGAACAAAGTAAAATTATTAAAATCTGCAAGGGAAAAATACTAAGTAACACATAAAGTCAGATCTATTGGAATTACACCTGACTTCTCAATGGAGACTCTAAAGCCAAAGGGCCTGGATAGATGTTCTACAAACTCTGAGATATCACAGATGCCATCCTGGACTACTATATTCAGCAAAACTATCAATCATAATAGGCACTCAGAAAAANATTTCCCATAAAACCAAATTTAAGCAGTATCCATCTACCAATNCAGCTCTACAGAAGGCATTGGAAGGAAAACTTCAGTCTGGAGACTAATTTTGAATCTCCTTTCCTTTGTCCATCATCCCCTCTGCCTGTCTCTTCCTTCCTACGAAGATGATCAGAGGGTCTCCTTTTTCGTTTAGTGAAAATCCATCAGATCAACATTTCTCTCTCTTGTTCTTTCTGCTGCACTGTGTACTCTGGGCCAGCTGATTAGTATATGACAACTAAAGAAAAAGGGACTATGATTCTGAGAGGATGTAAGGGGGCAGGTTCATGGTAGTGGATGGAAGGGGGATATGGGAAGGGAGAAATGACATGTAATTATATTTTAATTTAAAAACACAAAAAGGAGAGAACAGCATCAATGAACCCTCTGCTGTACTAAGCAGAGAGAAGTGGACTGATGGACATTGGCTCCCAGCACAACATGGAAAGCCAGTGGGCAAGGTATGGGATGCTCATAGTATGAGTAGGATTTCTATTAGATATTTTTGTTTTTCTAAACTTGTATTTATTATTGTGTGTGAGTGTGGGCATGGACATGCCATCATAGAGGTCAGAAGACAACTTTTGTGGGTCACTTTTTCATTTTCACCTCGCTGAGGCAAGGTCTCCCCTGCTCTTTCTGATGCATTGCGTACTCTAGGCTAGCTGGCTTAGCATCTCTGGATAGAGCTGTTTCTGCTTCTCATCTTGTTACAGATCAGCCAACAGAATTCTGTTTTGCCCCATGGTTCAGCTCACCAGGATTGTGTGGTTAGTGCTTTATCTGTTGATCCATCTTGCTGGCCAGCTCTTGTTTTTTGACATGAAGGTGTAAACCAAAGCCTGCTTACACACACACACACACACACACACACACACACACACACACACACACACACAACCAAGTCAGTTCCTACATATTTGCAGCTAAGTGACATACTGCATGAAGTTTTGTAATTAGGGATTGATTTGTGTAAGCCAAATACTTTTTTATTTGTTCCTTCATTTCATTTAAAATAAATTTGATGGAGGGAAGAGAGTCATGTATGTGGTCTGAGGCACTGTCTTCTGTGCCAAATAGCTTTTGTGCATACTGGGAAAAAGTAGGGTAGCTTGGCACATGATTTTTGTCCCCTCCTTCCTCTAGCTGTCTCTTTCCATGTCCCTGGGGCTATTATGGCTGAGGCAAGAGCAAGGCTCATATTTGTGCCTTAATAGCTGGCTCATGTTACATCGTCTTTTTACTTTTGCTCTGAGTAATTTAAATTTAAACACAAATTTAAATTTAAAGACAAAAATTAATTATNTTTANTTGTGGAGAAAAAGATCATTTTACAAGTTTATCTTTTAGCAGAATCCTATTTTCTAAAATGTGGTCTGGTGGGTACACAAATTCCCCCCTAGCAATGACCAGCCAGGTTCAGAGGTCTACTTTCTCATTCTCAGAGCTGCCTCTGACTTTTCTTTCACAGTTCAACAGTAAAGGGTACTAAATTAGGGGCTGAAGAGATGGCTCAGTGGCTAAGAGCACTAGCTGCTCTTCCAGAGGACCCAGGTTCAATTCCCAGCACCTACATGACAGCTCACAACTGTCTGTAACTCCAGTTCCAGGGGATCTGACACCTTCATGCAGACATACATGCAGGCAAAACACCAATATACATAAAGTAAAAGTGAAAAAAATTGTTAAAAATTTAAAAAAAGATTTATAAAATAGTTACTAAATTAGAAAAAGCTGAGGGAAGGCACGAACTGTATCCAGGGTAGTGGTTCTTTTGGGGTGAGGGTGGAGACGGGTAGGGGTAGAATTTGGGAAGCTCTTATGGGGGTATCAGTGCTGGAGGTATTTTAAAACTGGGTGATGTGTATGCACATTCACNGTATTGCTGTTCTTTCTTCCACAAACATTTAAAATAAAATAATATTTTATACTTTGAAATTATGAAAATAAATTTCAGAAATACAAGTCCCTTTCCTGTTGCCCTCTGAGGCTTTTGCCTGGCATCTGGGCTTGTGACATCAGCACNTGCCTGCTAGTGCCAGCCAGATTGCTTGGAGGGTAAAGGTGCTTGCTCTATGCCTGACAACCCAATCCCTGGAACATACATGGGGAGGAGAGGACTGACCCCCCTCACACACTGTCTTCTGATCTCTACATATATGTCGTGGAACTCATGTGTCCCACTCCAGAATAAACAAATGTAATAAAGTTATTAAAAACCACCCAAACTCTACCATCAATCTTTATACACTTATAGCACAAGCTGTGCTAGTCAACAGTCCCATGGCCAGAGGCAGGGGTCCAACTCAATTGTTTAAGTCTTCTTTCCCAGAAAAGGGGAGAAGAAAAGAGGAATCTGTTCACTTAAGTAACAAGGAAAGANNGGCATGNAATTAGTTTGGGCCCCATCACACTAGAGAGCTCAGACACTGACACCAGGCCAGTCTCTACTCTTGGCTTTCTCTGCGTCTTGGCTTCTGTTTCTCTTATGATAGATAACTTCATCCACCTGGCCAGGGAAGACTATCTCATGCAACCAGTTGACATTTCCCTAATAACTCAGGACCAAATAAAAGAAAATAAAGCATTCTTCTGGTACAGTTCATAGAGTCCCTTTTTCAAAAGGAAGGAAAGGGTACTAATGGTAATAAAATGGAATTTATTTCATTTCATATTCTTTCTATTTTATTTGTCATGTTTATTAAAAATATTTTTTGAGTGTGCATGAATATTGACCTGAGTGTATGTGTGTGTACCATGAGCATGCCTGCTACCTGAAAAGGCCAGAAGAGGATGTTGGATCCCCTGGAACCAGAGTTATGGGCAGTTGTGAACTGCCATGTGNATGCTGGGAACTGAGTCCTGGTGGTCCGTGAGAGCAGCCCACTGTGGGTGACACGGTCTCTAGGCTTGTGGGACTGCGCTGTATAGGAAAAGTACCTGAGCAAGCGACAAGAAGCAAGCCAGGAAACAGAGCTNCTCTACCGTCAGCTTCCGCCTGTAGTTCCTGCCCTGGCTTCCCTCCAGGATGAACTGTAGGCTGTATGCTAAACTCAGCCCTTCCCTCCCCAAGTTCCTTTTGGCCATGTATCCCAGACAGAAACCTAATTACAACAAACAGAAAGCATGACCTCCTGAAGCTCTGTGTCCCCAGTGTTAAGGGACATCTGACTTTATTTTCTTTTTAGTTGAACAATNTTATATTTTGATTTAATTCCTTTTTTCTCTCTAATCACATCCTTAGCTACAAGTCAACTTGTTTTTTGACTTATTCTTCCTCTATAACCTTGTGATTCACACATCGTAAATTGTTTCCATTGTTTCATGATATATCCAAGAATTGACTGACCATAAAATGTTTCATGGTATGTTAACTGTCTGACCATAAACCCATAACATGTACCTTTCCTGTGATCATAAAAACAACTACAAAATTCCACTTTTATAATCACTTGCTCATTTGCTATAAAAGACCCTTCACTTCTGGTCTTGGCTGCTTCATTCTCCTACCAAGAGAGACTGTAAGTTTGGCCTAGCCATAAATAAATTTTTAGCTTTCAGCATCTCAGTGTTAGTGCCTGGTGTTCGACACTATAACATCCANCTTACATGTAACACATTTACTCGTACTTACTCTGAGTCTCCTGTAACTGCCACAAAGAGAGTACTGGGATTTTGCAGGTAAACTGCCTAACAGATGGGATGTGCTCNTTGCATGCCTTGCTTTTCCACTGGACTTTGTTTAAAAAACAAACAAACAAAACTCCAAGGGTAAAATTAATGAGAATTTCAAAGCAGCAACAGAAGAATGTGAAAGCAAGTGAAAGACCTTTCTAAACACAGGGTTGGTATAACCAAGGGGTCATACACATGATGCTTTAAGTGAAAGACTTTTCTAAACATGGGGATGGTATTACTAAGGGGTCATATATGTGATGCTTAGTGAAAGACTTTTCTAAACATGGGGGTGGTATAACTAACCAGTCACATATGTGATGCTTAGTTGGTGATTACTTTTATGGAGAGTCTGATTGTTCTAGGTTGGGCCATCCATTTGTCCTTGAACTTAGGTGTATGGAACATTCTGATAGGGCAGCCCTGGGTTCTACATTTATAGCTGACACTGAGCTAGCTAGGAGGAAGGTCCCCCAAAAGAATTAGTAATTATACTTAATGTGAAGAACCTTGCTCTGCCTCTTCCCTGTCCTTTTTTATTTCCTGCTAGCATTTTAATCTCTTAACACTCGACAAAATTTCAGGACACTCCCTGATCTCCAATATCCAACCTGTTGTTAGGACATCTGGCTTCTTGCAGGACCATANACCTCTTTCCCTCTGTCTTGAAATACATTCCCTCTTCTGGAAACTTCTACTTTGTCAGCACACAGTTCGAATTCACTTCTCCAGACAGAACGTTTGCTGGGATGTTAGCCACTTCCAACTCATTTGTTTCTGGGCACAGTGCTTCCTGCTCCTGGACCCTTGAGAGGAGGGCTGTCTCCGACCCATTTCAGTGCTCAATGGAAAGCAGATCTTGTTGCATAACAAGTCCTAGATAAGGCCTGTTGAATAAAGAGGTGAAACCTGGTGTTAGAAAATGGTGTTTTCAAAATGCCTTATGTAACATCAATCCTGGGCCCAAGAGGAGGCTTTCGTAAATGAATCCCACATTTAGGATAACACCAGGTTCTATTTTCTCAAGGACCATGCTGTCTCCTGTGTAAAATGAAGCATTTTTGGTTAAAACTATGAAAGAAACCAATTAAATACAGAACTCAGCAAAGTAATATTTCTAATTCAGACAAATTTCTGTGAGTCTATCTCCTAAAGTGGAGCTTATTGCCCGGGGTCTGTCCTTGGACTCTAGATAAGATCAAGTGCTGTCTATGGACTTGGAATGGATGGTTTTTCACCTTGCCTCTAGGCAGATCAGTTCTGACAATGTGGGATCCAGGAGCTACAAGTGTCAGAAATATAGGATTGGCCATTTATCAGCTTTTGCCTTAAAACATCCTCAAAACACCCTCTTATAAGTTTTTTTTTCCTGTCTGAGCTGAGGGAAAACAAAGAACAAACAATGTGACCTTGCACATTCTTCAAGATCCTCTACCCAGCACCAAGCACTTAAGAACTTCATTCCAGCCCTCAGATTAAAACATTTCTGCACAGAACCCAGCCTTGCCAGCTGTGCTCCAGGGAAGGAGCAGCCACCGGAACAACCTGGGCAATTTAATCACGCTGGGGAGAGGAGGAAGCCAGAGTCTGGAGGCTCCTCAGTAATGGAATGCAATTCCTGCATCCCAACCGGGAGGACGAAAATTGGGACTAGGGTGGACCACAAGAGACAAAGTCCAAAATGGCATGGAAATCAATCACACAACCCAATGAATTATCCACAAGATAAGTATAAATGTGTGTGAATTAGACACAACAGAAAGAAATAATTCAGAACTGTGGAATGAAACCTTTTGACTGCACCATAGCTGTTCTGTGTAGCAAAACTTCCATTTATTTCTTTCCGTTTTTACTTAAGTTCAGTTTTTAAGACGTGGTTGTTCTCCATGGAACTGAAGCATGTACAGACCATTGCACACAGCTGTGTGTAAAGTACTGTTTTCTCTGTTGTAACTCATACTTCTAGTTATTTTTAGTTCAACCTGAGATTAAAGAGCAGAAATGGCTTCATGCTTTGATTTAAAGTTATTTTCCATTATTTTATAGTGACAAAAACGAGCTGGATGTGAGCTGGATAAAAAACCCTTGGATGTAAGCCAAACTAGAGTTCATAATTAAGACTACCAGAATGAAAAAAAAAAAAAGATCATGTGTCTGCTCCTATATTCTCATCTTAAATATGTGTTTTGGGTCAGTTTATCTAAACATAAAATGTTCACAGTCCATCGTACTTGTGATAATACAGTAACAATGATTAATGCAACCTATATTTGATTGGTTAGAATGTGGTACTATGGGTTGATGGCTCAGTGCTTAAGAGCATTTGCTACTCTTCCAGGGGACCTGAGTTCATGTCTCAGCACCCATATCAGGAAGCTCACAACCATATGAGACTCCAGTTCCAGGGGATCCAATGTCCTCTGCTGGCACCTTCACATATGAAGCATACAACACACAAGACACACACACACGCACACACATACACACAACTAAAAAAAAAACTAAAAATCTTTTACAAAGAAAAATTAATGACTGATATAAACTTTGAATTTTGATATATGGTTAAAACTCTGTCTCTAATCATTTTTGGTGAATCAATTAAGTCTTGATAGAAGGTGAATGTTGTATAAGCTAGTGACATCTGACTCATATCATCTGGTGACTAACTGTCACCAGGAAGAGGAAGTTCACTAAAGGAGGCAAAAGAATGAATGTGACAAAAATTAAGACATTCCAGAAAAGCCAGCTGTAAAGTGATAATAATGAATATNATATTTTTCTTTTACATAGCAACCATAATCTATCACCTCCTACATCCTTCACAGATGAAGAACCTAATTGGCCTTGAAGATAGTGTCTACTCAGTGTAGTGTCAGAATAGCAGGTGGTTAGAAATGTGTTAAATAGCATACTAATTAAATTAATGTCCATGCATTTTNAAGTATTTAAAACTTATCATTAGATGATTACATATATTTGAAGAAATGTGTGACTTTATTTGCAAAGGGGAGACATTTTAAATTCAGATATAATTGAAAATTCTTGTTGACTTCCTTAAATTTTGAGTTAAGTAAAACTCACTTATGCCCTTATAATACTGTGTAACCAGAAAGAGAAGGGATTCTTGATGGGGAAAATTTGGGTGAACAACTGAGCCTTCTTGTATTCATGTGCACGTGGAGCATCCATGATCAAGCAAACACCACAGTGTTGCCCTGTTACTAAACTCCTCATTTGCATGGGCACCAAGAATGAAGCAAAGGGTTTCTACTTCCACAACCTTTCNGAACCGAGCTTGGCTTGATGTTTTAGATTTCTGCAGTTCAAGTCATCCCTCTAATTATAAAATTAAGCCCAAGTACTTGTTGTTGCTCGGAGTTGATCAGAACACATGCTTCAGAAGGAAGGAAATTATGTAACTCCTCTTGATTCTGAACATGTCCTGTTGGTCTCTCCCGTACTGACAGTGATAGGGAAAGTGGTCATATGTTCACTGATTTTTTACAAAAATACCTGGCAAGGCAGTTAAAGACACATCCTTGCCAGGCAACCTCTTAGAGTCTGTGGTGTGCTGTGCTCCTCTCTAAGACAGAAGTCTGTGCATGGCAGTTGCCCCATAGACTGTCTTTGACCACAGAGTGGAGGAAAGCATTGCCCCAAATCACTTTTCCTCCTTAAAGTCACTGTTTCTCTCTGAAGAGGATCAGAATCTGAACTAGGAGTGAGGGTCAGAATCGGAACATCTGGTTTCTAACCCAGGCCAGGGTATCTCTTAACTCTAGGTCCAAAATGTTTTCTATGCACATGGACNAGCTCTGAGAGAACAGACAACACAGAGTAGAAATCTACACATCACTTCAGGAGTAAAGGAAACTAGGGGGTGTTTGGAGGTGCCATTTCTATGATACATTGACCCCATATGACATCTTTACAGCTTCACAGATTACCCTGTAATATTTATATTAATTTTGTCTTTAATCCATCAATTAATAAGAGGTGAAGGCCAAACCAGGATGTGACCCTGGTGGGAAATGAAGGACAGTTTCATTGGTCTGAAGAAGTTGATAGCTATGCCCAGAGTGCTCTTTCATTCTGTGGGATCCTTCTCTGGTATCTTGAATGCTCTCTCTCCAGCATATCACCTGGATATGCTTTGAA
>LZPO01088367.1:0-10586 GCA_001675575.1 Neotoma lepida | reverse complement strand
GCTTTTCTCTGTTTCTTCCATCTAGATCACAGATGACTAAGAATCCATTGTGTCTACGATCCGTATTTCTGTCTATCCATCTGTCTGTTAATGAGTGTCTAGGCTAGNGTNGTGGCTGTTGTGAACAGTAAACACAAATGTGCAAGTATCTCCAGGGTATTCTGACTTAGTTTCCTAAGACAACAAGTTGGTGTGGCTTCTTTATGGGTATTCTAAACAGGTGGCAGGTGGATGCCTGGTGGGAGGGTCAGTTGAATTTGAAGTAGTATCTTGCTTTTCCTATGATTTTTGCTGGTACTGACATCTGTCAGAATGACCTTGACTTCAACAGCCTCCTTCCTTTGTGTATAAGGGGCCTCTGCTTGCCACANTTNATTTAGTCTGTAGATTTGGTAGGTCCTCCCACTCTCCAGAGAGTCCCCAGTTTGTTCATCCTTAGGTGGCTAATATTTAAGTTGAAGGATGTCTCCTCGGTATGTTGGGGTCTACACAGGCAGGCTTATCTCCCCTACCTTCAGAATCTAGTAAAAAACTCTTCTGGGGGATGTGGGTNTGGATGACATGTAGTCCTCTGGACTCTACAGCCATGAACAGTGGGTAGATGGCTTCAGAGGTTGGATCTACCTGTTGACTCCAGGTTCAGGGCTATTAAACTCCCAGGTTACTCTCAACTAGTAATGCCATCTCCTACCACTGAGGGCTGGACTACNTCCCTTGGACACTTCACTNCCTGAGCCTTCTGTTGGCTGCCCTTTTCTCTTTGCCTGTGTGTAGTCCTCCCATTCTCCATCACTCCCCAACAATGTCTCTTATCAGGCTCTGCCATGCTTCCTCCTGGTTCTTGGGTCTCTGGGGTAGCTCAGTTTAGACAATAGGATCTCTCTTAAAATGGCCCATGGCTACAGCTCTCTGAGCTATGGAGACTGGCAAAATGTAATTCCTCTCTTGCCAGAGAAGTGTCAAGAACCCTTGCCTGGATTTGAAGCTTACAATTGTTGTGGACCCGCCTGTGAGAACACTGCTGATCTCTTCACCTGGCCATGTTCATCAAGTGTCTGCGCCCCCCCCACACACACACATGCAGAGGGGCAGCTCAGCCACAGCCTTGTGCTTCTTATGTCTTTCCCCAGATCACCCTTCGGTTTCTCCATACTTGTCTGTTGTCCTATTGTTCCATTTATGAATCTCTAATACTCTTCCCCTCTCTCATTCTCTGGAATGGAGTATATATATATTTTTCCTATCCCAACTCTTTGCAGGACACAGAGGCAGCTTCTAAAGTGATGTCTTACCAGGAAGACCTGAGCTTTTTCAAATGTTAAGAATAAACCACTTGGTTACTCACAATGGTTAAATCCACAAAATGATGAAGCAGATTTCCAGAAGCCAGCTTTCTCAGGGCTTCTGTTTCCCTCTAACACTGTGGATATCCTCATGAGGATGAATCAGCAACCGTTGTCCTCAGTGTGGGGTGTTCAGAACTTCATGCATTTCTATGAATTGCCCTGGGGTGGAAAATTGACATTATGAATTATTTTGATACCCTGGCTAAATGTTAAGTACTCAGACTTTGGAAAACTTGAAACCATGTTGAAACATGATGACACATGGAGGCAATGTGACTAGTAAAATGTATTTAATATTGTAAAATAAGTAACCTACTTAGATCTTGAGATTTTGGAGGAGAGAACTGTCTTCCAGCACTTTGGCAGGGGATCCAGTGAGCTGCTGTTCTCCATCAGCTGGGCAGTGTGGAAATGTGACACACATTATTGAAGTGGGGCGGGTGAGCCTGTCATGGCTCCACAGCTCATGATGAGCGAGTCATCTTTCCATAAAGTGGAAGCAGTAATGACTTCCTCACAAGGATGCTGCAAGGATTAGATTAAGCTGTAGGAGGGTACCAGTCATCACTTCAGTTGTTATTGTGGCTATTTTCCTTCTGTCTTAAAGCTTGACATGAAGTTTATAAAGTTAGCAGGGTTTAAAAGATCTAACCAGAGCAAGGAGCTATTACATAATGGTTGTATAATCATTGTGAAATGTTTGCAGTTTTTAAAGCCCTGCCATCTGGTTCATTTTCTGTACAAACTAGATAAGAAGTGTACTTTCTGAGGAAATGAATTGCTCCATAAACATAAGAGTAGGAAGCTCCATGTCACTAGGGACTTTGGGATGTTTATGACAATAAAGGGAAGAAACCAATATTTTCTAACATCCCATTTCATTACTTGGGACCAGTCTTGCATTTGAGATGAATTTCATAGGAATGAGGACAATCTAGTTAGCCATTTTCAATATAGATTTTTTTTTTACCTTGTCTATGATTTAAGATAACTCTGAGCCGGGCGGTGGTGGTGCACGCCTTTAATCCCAGCACTCGGGAGGCAGAGGCAGGCGGATCTCTGTGAGTTCGAGGCCAGCCTGGGCTACCAAGTGAGTTCCAGGAAAGGCGCAAAGCTACACAGAGAAACCCTGTCTCCAAAAAGAAAAAAAAAAAGATAACTCTGAAGGAGATAGAAGAAAAGTTTTAGGCAATGTTAAGTTTTCTCAAAAGGCATATACCTCAAGACAGTTTTCATCTCTGTGAATTCATCCCAGGCTCCATCTGAGTTTCAGCTACAGAAGCTCCAGATTTTATTTACCTTAATTTATTATTATTTTATTCATTTTAAAAATCATTTTTATTTATTCTTTGAAAATTTCATACATGTATACAGTGTATGCTGATCATATACACCCCTCACTTTGTCCCCCAGGATCCTGTCAACTTCAGGTCCTCTTTTTAAATTTTAATTTCTGCTATTATCATTATTATTTTTTAACCCACTGAGTCCAATTACTGCTGCCCATATATGCATGTGTGTGAGGTTATCCACTGGGGCATGGCCACCCGCTCCAGAGATAAATGACTCCCCACCTCCAGCAGCCATTAACTGCCAATAGCTCNTTAGTTAGAGGTGGGGCCTCAGTAGCCCCTCCCTCATCCATGCTGGGATTTTTTTTTATTTTATGAATCTGAGTGTTTTGCCTGCATGTACATATTGCACCACATATGTACAGTGTGTGCTCCTGGAGGCCAGAAAAGGGTGTCAGATCCCTGGAACTGGAGTTACAGACAGTGTTAAGGTGCCATGTAAGGACTGGCAGTCAAACTTTGGTCTTACACAGCAAGGGCTCCCAATCACAGAGCCATCTTCTTCAGCCCCATGTGGTGGGATTTTTAACTGGCTTGATCATTCAAAGGTAGCCTCATCGAGTGGGACTTCTCAAACTGTGTGAAAGAGATTTACACATACATCATGGTTCCAGTTTTTAAGTCTGAAGAAAATTGCTGTTGGGATTGCAATAGCCATGTTGAAATTACTAGTTTTTTTTTCTTTCTAGGAATAAAGATACAGGCAGCCAAACTGTAATCAGGGAGTTATTTGTTAATCCTCACCAATTAAGAACAGGATGCAAGATGAGTGTTGAGTGCCACCGGTCTGTGCTGCCCTTTCCTAGTGGATTTAGGATTTAGGATTCAGCTGCCAAGCTGGATTTAGTGAGGCTCCCTTAGTTCCTGTGCTTCCATGGTGCACCAGCTTCCGTTCCTTTGGGTTGAAAAGCTCCACACCTCACTCCTTGACCCCTCAGTCAGGGTTTCTGGCCGAGCCATTAGGTTGTTTTGTTGTTGCTGCTGAGTCCTAAAAGCTGGTTTTTGTCTATCTCTGCTCCAAAGCATCATACTTTGAAAAATAGTAATATGTCTTCACTGTTGTTTTGTGGATAAGACCTCTGCCTGATCTACAAACAGAATCCACATATTGTGGAAAGCATCAGGGTGGATACAGCAGAAATACAAAGAAATAATATTCTNTCTTTTACAGACAAAACATGTGGTCCCAACTATAAGTAAAGGGTTCCTAAGGAAGTCTGCTGTGTGGAAAGAAGGGNAACATCCCTTTTAGCTTCTGGAGCATGAAGGAATGGCAGAGAGGCGCTCTCAGGAAACCCGGCACTGAAGCTGCCACTTTAGTTGAGGCTATAATCCAGGAGGGACCAATCTTTTGAAGAAAGAGCTAAAAGCAGAGGCCAATTTGGAACTCTGGAGGAGCCACTGCCTTGTACGGTGGACCTTTGTAAACATAGGCCAAAGGGCAATGGTAAAATAGGCAGTATGTTTAGGCAACGAGAAGGGTTAATCTCTGTGTCAAAGTACTTGAAACGGACAACAACAATCAAAACCTACATAAAAACAGAGGAGGTTTATTCGGGCTCACAGTTACAAAGGTTTCATTCCATGCTCATTTAGCCCCATTACTTTGGGCTTGTGGTGAGGCGGATATCATGGTTGGGACTGTGCGGCAGAGCAAAGCTGATCACCTGCTGGTGATTGAGAGGGGATCGGGAGAGAGAGGAGAAGGGAAAGGAGGGGGCAGGAGGAGCAGAAGGAACAGGGAAGGGGAGAGGAGGGAAGAGAGGAGGGGCCACAGGCAAAATGTAGATGTCCAAAGGAATATTGACAATGATCTATTTCATCCAATGAGGCCCCATATCCTATAATTTCCACTAAGCCACCCCTACCCCACCACCAGCAACAGTGAAAACTACTCATGATCTAACACTTCCAAACTCCTTACCCCCAAAACCTNCTGCATCGGAGANTGAGCTTTTAACAATACGAGGTTTCTGAGACATTCAAAGCCAGACTTCAACAACAGTGGTGCCCATGAGAAACAGTAGATCAGTCACTGCAAGATAAGCTACCATTTTATAGTAAAGGTCTGATAGCTGTGTAGCTATTAAATTATGAGATTGTCACTCTGCTCCATACACTTTAACCCACTGAAGGACAATCTTTCCTGTTCTTGACAATGTTCTTCACTGGTCTATATCACCCTCTACATCATATTTTCTATTTTGAGTACCCTATACTAAATTTCCTAAATGTTTTTGAATATTTGTTTCCTCTGTTCCTTTAGAAGATGGTTCAATGTACTTTGAAGTGTCCAAAGTATCCCTATTACCATTAGTTTTAAGTTTAAGACATGACATGAAAGNATAGCAAGAATTAGCTGGGGGATGCTTCCAACTGTAGATAACAAAACCATAGGGATGTTTCTTCCTGGTAAATCCTCATAAAACAGTTTTTAAATTGTTGAACCATTTAACCATTACTTATGAGAAAGCAAAAAGACATATTCTCAAACAAGAATAAAACTGGGAAGTAGTGTGGGAAAAGAGCTGGTGTCAGACAGGGTAAATGACATACACAAAGGTTTGGGGACTCAAGAGAGTGTGAATTTATAGTCATATGAGTCATCTTATGTGTTGGAGGCCCTTATGCCGCCTTAGGAATCACCTNTCTGGAGGAGAAATTCACTGGTAGCCACTAAATTATCCCAGTGAATTTTGTAGAAAGCTTCCTTTGGAGGCTGCTGTTGGGTGGCCCAAGGGAGAGGTGAGCTAGGAGGACACTACAGGGCTCCACACCATCAGTGAATGACCAGAGCCTGAGTAAAGCTACAAGAGTGAGAAAAGCCAGGAGGCTTGGACTCCACCAGTATTTCATAGTCAGCCTCAGTGGGACTTGGTGATTGTTAAGACCCAGAGTTCTCAACCTGACTGCACTGAGAGACATCTTCGGAGTCTGAAAAAAATTATTAATACATCTCCCCTCTACCCAGTTCAGTGAGCATCTTTGAAGGTAGACCAATCCAACATTCTGAATTGATGGAGGCTCCCATGTGATTCCAGGGGGGACCCAGGCAAGGGTCAGAGGAGAGAGGTGAGAAGATAGTGTGAAGCAGCATCGTGATTTTGTCTAACTTCTGCTCCCAAATAGCAGGTGACCGCTCACCAATCTGCCCTTTGTCTGTTTGTCAAATGCCATCATCTTAGGTGTTGTCACTAGTGCCCAAATCCCCCCACTCCCAACTCCTGTGTGGATTCATTATTCCTCCAAGGCTTGGCATAATCCTGCTTCAAANGGATGTTTACTGTCCTCAGAAACAGCTCATCTTGTAGTGTTTGCTTTTGTTTTTGACTTCTGCTCCAGTCATTTTATTAGTACAGGTCTGTTCAAATTTTCTATTTCTTTATGATTCAGTCTTCATATGTCATAGGCTATGAGAAATATATGTGTTTCTTCTAGGAAATGTAGTATGTTGGCACCATTGTTCATAGTTGCATTAACTGCTGTAGAGTAATAATGTCTCTTTTGTGTCAGACTTTGTTGAGTATTTTGTCTCTTGTTCAGTTAGTCTAGCTATGGTTTTTCAATTTAGTTGATCTTTTAAAGAAAATTTTAAAAATTTACCTTTTCAACCATTTTAATTTTTTCTATTTAGTTTATTCCTACTCTGATCTTTATTATCTCTTTCCTTCAACTAAGTTTGGCTTCAGCCTGCTCTCTCTTCTTCCTTGTGACATATTATGTTGGTATGCTGTTTGTTTTAATGATGTAGGTGTTTCCCACCAGTCCCTTCTTAGTACCACTTGTGCTGCATCNAGAATTTTTGTGTGTGGTCTTCTTTTCATCTCAAGACATTTTCTTTTTTATTTCCTTTTATTTCTTTCTTGATGCATTGGTTGTTCACACATTTGGGGATTTTCCTTTTGCTAGTGAATTGAAGTTTCACTTTGTAGTGGTTGGAAAAGACAATCTGTTATTATTTCAATCTTGACAAACTTATTAGGAATTGTCTTGTGATCTGAAACACAAGCTACCTAGAAAATGTTCTGTGTGTCCTTCAGAAGAATGTGTATTCTGGGGTTTAGTGACAAAGTGCTCTGTATATGTCTACTGGGTTTGTTGTCTACAGCATTATTTAAATTCTCTGCTCTGATTTTTCTTCTGTCTGTTTGATGCATCAATTATTAAAGGTGGAATACTAAAATCCTCTCCTATTTTTAGTTTACTATTTCTCATTTCAATTTTGGCAATGTTAGATATATATTGTATGGTTATTGTTTTGTTTTTGAGAAAGGGTCTCTCTATGTGACACTGACTGTNCTGGAACTCACTCTGTAGACCAGGCTGACCTCAAACTCACAGAGATCCTCCTGCCTCTGCCTCCAAGTACTGGGATTAAAGGCGTGTGCCACCACCACCCAGCCTACTACTTATATTTTCATGACCACCTGAGATACATATACTTATAATCCCACATCTTACAGAAAACTGACCATTCTGTCAATATGTAATGTAATTGTCTGTCTCTTGTAGAATTTTCACTTAAAATCTATTTTGCCTGATATAATTATTACATTCACTTTGGCTATAACTTGTATTAAGTATTCATCATGTTTGGTATTCATTTGCTCCCTTTTCTTTCAGCTTACGTGCATGTCCTTATATCTCAGGAGAGCCTTTGATACACCAGTAAAGCTTAATTTTCTGTTGTATTTTTTTTTAAATAAAAGCATTCAGCTAGTCTGTGTATTATGGTTTTGGAACTTAGTCCATTTACACTTAATATAATTNCTGCTAGAAAATAGTTACCACGAACATTTTAAAACTATTTTATATATTTTACAATTTTCTCATTTTTCATTTCCTCTCTTGCTTCCCTCTGTACGTCATTACGTTTTCTAAATGACATGTTTTGGTTTACATCTTCTTTCACGCATAAATTTTCTAAAATACACGCAAAACAATGCCTTTTAAATGGTAGCCAAGCTCAACTTCAATTACAGACAAAGAAGAGCCTGCTCCTTATATTTCCCCTGGTACACACTTCATGGTGTCAGTGTTGCAGATCATGACAGTTATGTTTTGTATCCCTTAACATAGTTTCTTTATTGTATTTTTAGCCTTCCAATTAAATATCAGACTTAAGGATGATTTACTTACCACCATTAAAGTATCATGAGACTTGTGTTTGTCTACACTTCCCTTTGCCAGCTAACTTTAGACTTCTCATGCTTCCATTCACTGCCTAGTGTCCCTCCATATCTACTTGAAGCTATTATATCTTGTAAGGCAAGCTGAATGGTTATGATTGCCCAACTTCTGTCTATATGCAAAGGTCTGCTCCTGTTTCANTTATCAAGGTCAGTCTTGCTAGATTTTTGATGGAATTGAATGTCCAATAATTGAAACTTAAGAAGAAAAGTTTGAAACAAAGCCAGGAACACAGCAGAATACCAATCCCCAGACTTTGTTTCCCACGGAGATTGTGACAGTAACTAGTATGTTTCCCAAAAGGCTTCGTGAGAATTGAAATTACAATTGAGAAGTTTTAGGACTCCAGAAAAGATCAAAGCAAGAACAGTCATATTGAAATAAACAATACGAATGATTTTATTTCACCACAGATAAGCCCTTCCCCAATTTGTCATAGCTCAACATGAGTAACAGCAAACATTCAGACAGAAAATCAAGATTACAGACACCTGAAATAAAGACAAACAAACGAACTTCCAAACTTTTCTAATTGGGAGATTATAAGCACAAATCTATAGAAGACATCATTAAAAAGGTTTGTGAGGTTCCCAGAACCTTCAGCCGTGCTGATTGGCCAAGCTCTTCTCGTACAAAGCCAGTTAGTAGAGAGTAGGAGCCGGTGGCTGTTTTCAGATACACACATCCCCTCCCCACACAAAATAAGTCATGCAAAGAAATATGGCACAAACAGAGGAATAAAGTAAAGAATTTATGTAATTATTCTAAAGAAATTAAGTCAATACATCCCAAGAAAACACATTGACAACCAAATAAAATCAGTAAGGTCAGTAAGGTATGCATAAAAAATTAGATTATCTATAAAGAATTATTAATAAAATCATCAAACAGAAACTTTAGAGCTTAAGAAAATTACAACTGAAATGAAAATTCACCATGGAAATTCAATGACAGATTTGATAAAGCTGAAAACTGGTGGACTTGAAGGTGAGCTATTTGGCAGTCAGTTGGAACAAAAGGATAAAGGGATTTAAAAAACTACGAAAGAGTTTATGGGATACCATCAAGGGAAACAATGTATTTATTATGAAAGCCTTGCAAGAAGAGAAGAAGACGACAAAATGCAGAGGACTCACTCCTTCAAAGAAACAATGGTCAAGAACTTTCCAACTCTGAAGAAGGAAATAGAAAGACTAATGGGAGAAGCTCACATGACAGATCCAGGGTGAACTCAAAGGGCTTCATGGAAAAGTCATTAAAATCAAACTTTCAAATACTAAAGCAAGAAACTCCAAGGACTCCTAGGAGACAAGTGATGTGTCCTCACAGGGAGTTCTCAGACCAATGAGGTTTCAGAGGCAACAGAGGTCAGAAAGAAGTCAAAGAACACACTCAAGATGTTGAAAGTAAGAAATTGAAATTAACCATAAAGGATACTGGGACTGACAAAACTGTTCTTTATAAATGAACCATTTGAAATGCCTGTTTCAAGTCAATCGTTTTTTTTTGTTTGTTTGTTTTGGTTTGGTTTGGTTTTGTTGTTGTTGTTTTGAAACAGGGTTTCTTGTGTAACAGCCCAAGCTGTCCTGGAATTAGATCTGTAGACCAGGCTGGTGTCGAATTCACAGAGACTGACCTGTGTTTGCTTCCCAAGTGCTGGGATTAAAGGCATGCACCATCCCTGTCCAGCCATCAATAATATTTTTAAGAATTTTTAATGTATAAGCTTAGGAATAATGAAAATGCTCATGCATAGGTTTGTATGTAATTTTCGTAGTTGCTTAGTTATTGCCATAATTATTGATCTTTGCACTCATATAGCTTTAAGAATTACATATTTGTGCTTTCAAATTGAGAAATCATAGCTGTTATGGGTAATATTATTCTTTTTTAATGGGAGTTTTGTAAAGAGAGGAAAATAAGACTATTAAATGTATTACACTTTTTGTTCAATTATACCTCATAAATGCCTAATAATGCAAAAGTTATTGTTTACATCTTATTCTCTATATTTCCTCTTTGGAATTGAAGGTTCATTGATAATTTTCATAGCCTGACATTTCTACCTTGATGTGCTATGCACAGTGATTTAAGTTTTACCTGTGTGCCCAGAGAGAAAGGCATGTTAAAATGTGGGAGTATGCAGAATCTAGGAAGATCAAGGCCTGTACTTATTTCCTCTTCACTAGGAATGTTTCAGATTTAAACTTTTTCAGAAAAAAAATACATAAACATTTGTGGCTCTCTGCTGACTTTAGCAGCTAGTTTGAAGAGTTTTTATTGAATGAAATTTCTCTAGGTTACAATTCCATTTGACATTATAAACATTGGATTTGCAACAAAATTGGATGTTTTGCCTCTACATAAGAAGGGCCTTAATGATATTTTCCAGTTCTGTACTCATCATTGGTCTTTTGCACACAAGAGATGTCCCCATTTTCTTTTATAATTGGGCATGGAAAAAAACATCCTAACCCAAGGAGAAATAAAGGCCATCAGCAAGGACTGTGCATCTTGCCTGCATAACTATTTGTCTCTGACTGGCATCCTTAGGAATATGTGGCAACACAGTTGCAATAAAATGTACTTAAAAATAAATTATGTAAGAAAGGACTGAACTGTGATTGGCACCATGGATGAAGCATACTATAGTGTGTGTGTGTGTGTGTGTGTGTGTGTGTGTGTGTGTGTGTGTGTG
>LZPO01088366.1:0-10870 GCA_001675575.1 Neotoma lepida | reverse complement strand
GTGTGAAGGGCCCAGCCACACAGTGTGAAGGGCCCAGCCACACAGTGTGAAGGGCCCAGGCACACAGTGTGAAGGGCCCAGCCACACAGTGTGAACGGCCCAGCCACACAGTGTGAACGGCCCAGCCACACAGCCATCGGCTGAATAAATTCCGTATTGCTGCTGTTTCCTCAGGCCACCTGACTTAGATGTACAGTCCATGAAGGAATAGCCAATTGGTCGAATATAATTTGTATGTCCTAAACATCANATAGAGGTGCCTAATTTAACAAATAAAAAATATTAAATGCACAAATAAGAATTTAGATAAACAATGAAAAAGTTTTTGATACTTCATGTGTTCTTTTCAATGTCCAAATGTGGATTTTATTCAGAAACAATAATATGTAGATGTACATCTACAACAGAATGTACAATTGCATCTGCTGAGTCTCTTGGGCTGTGGGGTTGTCTGGGACACGGGCATTATTTCATATGTACAGAGTACCCAGGAATTCTGACAAGACAACAATTCAATGAACTCCACATGCACACAGTGCTTCAGAAACCCCCAAAGAAACAGGACTTTGAAGCACCTGGCCCTGGTATTAAAAGGAAGGTGCATCCCATAGAACTTGGGACCCCTGTGTCTGTGCATGTGCTTTTCAGGTGGATCTACCATCTGGACAGGAGCCCTTCTGAAATAGAGGCCAAGAAAAGAGGAGGCATTTCAGCCTATGAAAAACACTCTCCCTGATAACCAGAACCATGTGTCCCAAGCCAATGTGGCTTTGTTCTCAGCAGGGTGTCAGTTGCTGTCTGGCCTTGAAATGTGCTTTCTCTGGGCAACCAGTACCAGATGGAAAGATGACAGCCATCCCCCGGCCCTAGTCCCTCTCCAGGGTCTCACAGGCTTCAAGGTCAACCTAGGGCAGGCACATCACTTTGTCTGTGTCTCTTTTACATACACCCATCAACNTTTCCAAATGTAAAACAAAGAAAACAATGTCTTCACAGTGTTGTTCCTTCCTGATGGTTCTTCTTTTAGGGAATGTTCAAAGGCCTCTTTCCAATGCCCTTTTTGGTGTTGGATGAGGGAAAAGCATGTTTATGCTAAAAGTCTTTCTGTAGTTTTACAAAAAATGTCTAAGATTATTCTATCTCTATTTTATAACTTCCATATCTCCAACACACATCCAGATGTGCATCAGGTTGTAAATCAGTATTAGATTATCTTTCACTCAAAAACATTTATGAACATTAATCACTAAGCCAAGTACTAAATTAAGCCCTAGGAAGACAAAGATGAAAAGGACAAAGTAAGCTATTCCTTCATAGGGTTTTCTTCTTTTTTATTTTTTTCNTTAAAGTTTTACATATAGTTCATTCTGATTATCTAATGTTTATCAATGGCATTTGAATTCCCCAGAAGGAAGTCTCCAATACTGTTGACAAGATGTTAGACAGTCTTCCTATTGCTACTAATACCTCTCTGAAATNCTTTTAATAGGCCAGACTCCTTGCTAGAGCCTGGATATCCATAAAAGAACAAAATGCTGAGAGGCATGGTTCTTGTGGAGATTATAGCCTGGTGTGGGGAACACACCTAAAGATCCTACAGATAAGATTATGAAGATGATNATAAAACTTATCATGGTCCTTGCTGAGTGAATAAATGGGTACCACGAAAGCCTTCNTGGGGAGCATGTGTTGAGGTCTGCAGGGCCAGTATGTTTAGGTCTAATTCAGCACTATGAGTAAGGCCATATGATAGTAAGAAGGAGTGTGACACAGTCCACTATGCCCCACAGTGCTGTGAATTTATAAACTTTATCCAAGCATCTTGGGTATTCATTTTTATCCTCAGTTTGTAAGCAACCTGACAAAATCTATTTTCTTATCATCACACTTCTTCCCACAATCAGAGAGTCAGTGTGGTCTTCAACTGACGAGCAGCATAAAGAACATTTTAGCCTCATCCCTTGTCATTTACCAGAGCCTTATTTATTACATTGGCTTTTATGAGGCTCAAAACTCCAAACATGTCCCTGTGTAAGGATCTTGCTTGATGCATCTGTCTCAGCAGTTCTTTCCTTCTCTCAAGGTCAGATTGTGCTAAGATGGCCTTACCTGATCACATTTACTACAGTGGTTACTATCATTCTGGTGACTCTTTTGTTGTCTTTCTGCATATTGTTCATAATTATGTGACAACATAGTTGATACTCAGTTGTTAATATCTCTTTCCCCCATTGAAATGTAAGCTTAAAATAGGTGGTAGCATATGAATTTTACTTGGATCTTTTCACTGAAAAGACTTTTTGAAATACTTTTTTAAATTATTTATTGAAATTAGATTGCAATGAAATAATTCCCCCTTCTCTTTCCTCCTTCTAAGCCCTCCCATGTAAACCCTTTGCTCTCTCAATTCCATGGCTTCTTCATTGCTGTTATACACCCCTCATCAAAGAAACTTATCTTTGCAACAGATGGAGACTGTTTCTGAAAACCACAACTTATCAAAATGTGAAGCACAGGAGATCATGTAGTGTCCAGCCCTAAGGGACACATCTAAAGGACAACCTCCACTCCTAAGGCTTAGCAGAGGGGCCATAAAGATTGTAAGAGCCAGAGGAATAAAAAGGTTGTTGAGAGATTATGTCTCCTAGAAATGTCAGAGAAGTTACAACCATGAAATCTCAACACGCCTGCCTAAACAAGACCCGAATAAGAACAGCACCAACAGACATGATAAGGAAAACTCAAGAGGTTTCAACTTTAGACAAAGAACTATAGATAACTAAGGAATGCTGACAGTGGGAGAAACAGTCTTCCCATTGGAAGAGCACCTCTCTCTTATTTTGTTATTCAACACCAAGTGGTCAGCTCTGAAATCATATTCATAAAAGTAACATTATATGGACCAAGTAGGATGTATATATACATTTAGGAATATGTATGTCTCTTTTTTTATCTTTTTTAAAGACACCTTACAAAAGTACACAGATTGATTTAAGGAAAATGATGATATTTTTTAGTTCTAACCATTTACCTGAAATTTTCAGTTTAAATTTTCTTTATACCTAAATAGAATTCCATTGTGTATATGCACTATGTTTTCATTATCACTTATTGACTGAAGGACATTTGGGTTTTTCCATTTCCTAACTATTATAAATAGACTGACAATGAACATAATGTACTTAAGGCTTGAGGATGCTTGCTGATAGTCTTCTAGACATGTCAGGGAAGCTTCACACATGAAATCTGAACAATATGGTTGCTTAAACAAGATCTGCATAATGAAAACAGCAGTTGCCATGCCAATGTGGATGGGAAAAAATCTCATAAAGGCTGTCATTAGAGAAAGAACTACATGCAATGAAAAACTTTTGAGAGAGGGAGAATCTGTTTTCTCTAGAGATGAGCTCTCTGACAGGTTATTCAATGCCAAGTGGTCAGCCCTAAACACATGTACATGTGAACTACACTAAATGGATTCAGTTGGTTGCATTTGTTTTTCTTCATTCATGAAGAAAGCAATGAGAAATGATGAGATATCTAGAAATGATCAAATCCCAGAAGCTTACTGCACCTAGGCTCATGCTTAGAGGGAGAAGAAGGAAATGCAGTCCCTGGTATCAGTGGATTCTGGAGTTCAGGGGAGGGGCTGGCTTTCAGTGCTCTGCCCATGAGAGAGATGGCTGTCTCCTGTGGATAATAGTGCAGGTCTAGAACCATAGCCCTTAGGACACTCAGACAAAGGGATTACAAGTTCAAGGTCAGTAAGAAATTGTCAAGGAGTTTCTGTGGTTATAACCTTGAGCAGAGANGAAGCCTCAGTACTTCACCCTCTCANCACTCCACACTCTCTTCTTCTGCACTGTCTCTGATTGGTCAAGACTAATTGGAATGCAGTGAGCAAAATTGTACAGGTGTTGTCTGTCTCTCAGGCACAGAGCAGGGCAGAGAAGGTGAAGAGTGGATATGAGATTTGAAATAAATAGAATACCAAGACATAAGGAATTCATTTGTTTTTGCTCACCTCATTTTCACACCATATAGACTATTGCTCATCATACTTTGCTAAGTAAATATATAAAAATGGATAAAATNTGCTTTGTGAAAGAAAAGAACATGAGACTTATGTTCAAACAATCAGAAGCCATGTAAGTGTGGCTCAGTGTGATTTCTAACCAGGCAGCAGGCAGTAGCCTAGAATGCTGAAGCAGAAGTGAAAGTAGCTTCTAAAGGGAGACTGCCTTTCTATTTGAACAGGGTTAAAGACATCTATAAACTCTAAAGGTCACATGAATTGGAAGACATGGATCATATCCACAAATGGTAGGGAATACCCATTGAATTCAATATAACCTGACCATCTACTCATTTAAAGGTCTGAGCTGATGGCCAGTTAAGAGGAGGTGGGGGCTGAGGTTAAGTGCTCATGCTGCTTTGCCTCTTAGCATTGAACTACCAAGGTGTAAGAAATAGAAAACCACTTAGATGAGCCAAATAACCAAAATGAGTATACATTATAAAGAAAAAGAAGTGTAGAGGAGAGATCACAATTATTCTCTCCATCTCACCAAAGTTAAATTTCAGATAGCTGTAAAAACATTTGAACTCCTGCTATGTGTCAGGTACTAGGCTAGACTTAAGGTTAATGAGACAGTTGGGCATCTCAGCCTGCTACTGCTTCTCTCATCACATCTGAGTAGTCTCTTTCTCTCTGCCATAGTTTCCCTCATCATTTTGCCTGATTGTTTTGCATGGATAGCCCACCTAGCATCCCTTTACTCACTCTGAATTTATTGATGTTTTAGGTGTCATTTTTGGTGGTGGTGGAGGTGCTGTGTGTGTGTGTGTGTGTGTGTGTGTATATGTATATGTGTGTATATGTGTGTGTATGTGTGTGTGTATGTGTGTGTATGTTGTAGAACAATCTTTTTGTACACTTTGAAGATGTATTGCTCTCAATTGTTTAATAAAAAGCTAAATGGCCAATAGCTAGGCAGAAAGAGGTTAGGCAGGACTTGTAGACAGGGAGAAAGCTCTTTGGGATGAAGAAGGACAGAGTTACCAGACAGACATAGAGGAAGCAGGACATGTACAAGATGAGGTAACAAGCCATGAGCCACAATGGCAGCAAGTAAATTAATAGAAATGGGTTAATTTAAGTTATAAGAGCTAGTCAGGAACAAGCCTAGACTATCAGCTGATCATTTATAATTAATATTAAGTTTCTGTGTGGTTATTTGGGTGCTGGCTGGCAGGACAGAAAATTACACCTGTGTGTGTGTGTGTGTGTGTGTGTGTGTGTGTGTGTGTAGTTTTGCTAGTGCTAATAACTAAGTCCAAGGCCTTGCATATGTTTTGCAAACACTGTACAAGTGAGCTACATCTCAAGCCAACAGTTTGCTTATGAGCCCAGCCTGGCTACAAATCTGTCAATGCCTTAGCATCCCACCTGATTACAGGTGTATGGCACCACGATCAGCTTTGCATTTTGATTCTAAGTTCCAAGCAGAAATAATCAAAAGAAATGGGTGACTCTGTTGTCTAGATGAGCCAGGAAGCAGGCCAGTGATCAGCCTCATCATCCCGTCCATTCAGCAATAACTATCGAGGCATTCTCTAGAAGACAGCAGAGTCTGCTTTCCCAAGAAGAGTGCAGNAAAAAGATATCATTGGTATAAAAATATCTCTTCTCCATATCTGTCTATTCAAGCTTCACATGCTACCCCCATTCATTTGTTTACTCATTAGAAAATATGCAAGAACAGACTGTGCAAGATAAAATGCAAGAGTCCATGGGTGATTACTATATCTGGTTCTGTTTATGAATTCCTGTGTTATGTATAAGTTTGAAGATCAGTCATTTCAATTTGTTTGTGGAATAGCCAATTATAACTCATCAGTAACCTATCTACCCACAGACATTGGGTGTTGTCACAGTGACCAGCATGACATGCAGCAAAGGAAAAGAGGGGTAGAAATTTGTTCCTTTAATTTAGTTCTAACTAAATGAGCAACTACATCAAAGCCAGGCAGATCTAACAAAAATCCCTAACATTAGTCCATCCTAATTGAAACATATTATAATGAAATAATGATAGCACAAAATTAAAAAAAAACCCTAATTACAGGGTCTGTACAAAAATTTACACTGAACCAAATACAAAACAGTTTAGAATGAGAGTCCTTTGGATTATAATCAGTGCCAATGATGTGTAATATTCAGAAAGATTAAATTTTTTTTGGTTTTTTGAGACATGTTTTCTCTGTATAGCCCTGGCCATCCTGGAACTCACTCTGTATACCAGATTGGCCTCAAACTCACAGGAGTCCATCTGTCTTTGACTCCTGAGTGCTGGGATTAAAGGCATGTGCCACCAAGCCCGGCACTAAAAATTAACTTTTATCTAATTCATTTAGTTCTTGATTTTGAGACACTAGGAGAGTTACACACAATTGTATACTTTCAATGGACTTCTTTTGGGGGGCTGCTACAATAAAGTGCCATAAATAGAAAAGCTTACTACAGAAATACTGTTCACCATTCTGGAGCCTGGGAAGCCCACCATCAAAATATGCAAGAAGATCTGGTGAGGACCATCTCTATGTGACTTTAGCTGTACTTTAGCTGATATGGTGGAAGTGGTGAACAAGCTCTGGTCACCCTGCTCTGTAGGTACAATGTCNCCATTTCTATAAGATGAGAACCTTTATAATGACAGTCACTTCCCAGTGCCTCTATCTTCTTACACTATTTCATTGGCTTCAACATATGAATTTGGGGGCTGTGATAGTTAATGTTGTTTGTCAATATGACTGGATCTGGAACAATTGAAGGATAGGCATCAGGGTACACATGGGAGAGATTTTCTTGATCGAGTTATTTGAACTGGGAAGACCTATCATAAATTTGAGCAGCACTTTCCAGTGTCAGCCCAGAGAAAAGGTGGGAGGAGGAAGGTTTTCTCCTGCCTGCTTGCCTTCCTTCTCACTGACAAGCTGGTCTAACATGTTGCTGCTACTGCTACATTCCTTCACTGATGTCAGAAGCCAGCTTCTTCTGGCTTCCCTCATGGACAGAAGACTACCAGGTCTAGGAGGCCTCCAGGCCTCAGTGTCACATTTGGGACTGCTGGGGTATCCAGCCTCATGGACTGAGCAGCTTCCAGAGTCTCAGCCTCTGCAGTGTGAAGCATCCATTTTTTAAACTGCCCAGAATTTATAATGAACATCTTTTAATAAATGTTCTAATAAATTGTCTTTTAATACACATTCATTCTATTGCCTCTGTTCCCCTAGAGAACCCTGCCTAATAGAAGGGTACACAAAAATTCAGACTTCACCATGTGAAAAGGGGCTGCAATGAAGGGCCTGACCTTCACATGTTTTACCAAGGTTAGAAGAAGTAAATTTTTAGGTAGAGAGAATGGTCCACAAAGGTACCAGTTCTGAGCTATGTGGATGTTGTCCTTGGCTCCACTGCTGGAGAAATCGGGCCTCACTGTCAGTTTGCAGAGAGCAGCCTTCTGTAGTAGCAGCAGCCTGGGTTATCTGGGGGCCCTTTCTCTCAACAACTCAATGGAATGCCATCCATTCCCCTCACTGGGAGGCTTGCCTGGCTACAAGGGAAACCCAGTTTAGATTTTGTTCCTAGGAATCCTCATTAGCATCACCCTCATAGATTCCAGGAAGTTTCCACTGTACTAGGTTTCCCCACCACCGCCAAAATGCCTCTCAATTTGAAACATCTCTCCCTGTACTCTCTTCTTCCATCCCACCTCCCTATCCCTATTTTCTAGTCTCTTTGCTGCAAGATGGTACTATGCAGGCTANGGAAAGAGACACATGGGCACCAACCCAGCCACAAAACCTTTGACCTACAATCTGTCCTACTTGCAAGACGTCATGGGCAATGGTGGCACAGAACTTGTTGAAATGTCCAACCAATGTCTAATTTAACCTTAGGCCCACTGCACAAGAGAAAGCCCATGCTGGATCACTGTTTGGATGGCTAGGAACCAGAGACTGGATAGCCAAGAGACCTAGGGTAGTACCAAAAATGAATGGCAAAAAAAAAAATCAATTAACTGATTCCTAATGATATTCTGTATTTCTGATATATTCATAGATCAGTGCCTTGTTCAGTTGTCATCAGAGAGGTTTCCCCCAGTGCAGAGACCTACAGCCAGTCATTATATATAGAGAGAATCTAAACTGAAAGGCTCCATTGGATCCTTCCCCTTAGAGCTTGAGGAACTCTGTGGAAGAGGGGGAGAAAAGATTGTAGGAGTCAGAGCAGATACAGGACGCTATGAGAACACGTCCCCCTGAATCAACTAAACAAGATTCACATGAGCTCATAGAGACTGAAGTGGCAAGCACGGGGCCTTCAGTGGTCGGCACCAAGTCCTCTGCATGTATGTTGTGGCTGTTAGCTTGGCGTTTTTGTGGAACTCCTAACTGTGGGAGAAGGTGTGTCTCTGACTCTTTTGCCTGCTCTTGGGATTCTTTTTCTCCTGTTTGGTAAGCTTGTCCCGCCTCAGCATGAGGGCTTTTGCCTTGTCTTCTTGTAACTTGTTTTGTCCTGTTTAGTTGTTATCTCTTGGAAGCCTGATTTTTTCTAAAGGGAGACAGAGGGNGAAATGGATCTTGGGGAGAGGGAAGGTAGTAGGGACTGGTAGGGAAAACTGTGGTCGAGATGTATTGTATGAGAGAAGAATCTATTTTCAGTAAAAAAGAATAATCCACATGTTCATTCCTCTCAGAACACATGCTTCTGAGAGGAGTCTTATGAATAAAGGGAAATGACTTCTCTGAGTGGAACAGAACAGACACAGGTGGCCCTCCCTCTCTACCTTCCAATCAATCTGACCAGGGATGTGACCAGAATGTTTGGAAATGCTGTCTTTGCAGATGTAACTAATTAAGATGAAGTCATGATAGAGTAGCATAGACCATTAACATGGAATGATTGATGCCCTTTTAAAAAAAAGAAAAGACACAGGTGCTCTTAGGGGAAGATGAGCATGTGATAATAGAGGAAAACATTGCAACAATGCTTACACAGCAGCTGAAGTCATCTGGGCTACCACGGGCAGGAAGAAGTAGAAGGATCCTTCCTCCTCAGAAGCTTCAGAGGGAACTCGATCACATGTACATCTAAGTTTCAGACCTCTAGCCTCCAGAACTGTGAAAGGATAAACTTATGTTGTTTAAAGCTGCTTAGTTTGTGGTATTTTGTTATGACATCCTCAGAAAATTAACACAGACACTTTACTAGCCATATGAAATCTGTGTCTCCCTTATTAGGACTCTCCAAACCCAGAGCCTATGCTATATTCACATTTAAATTTATTTATTTATCTTTGAGATTATGATATAATTACTTCATTTAGCCCTTCTTCAAAACTGTCCTATATATCCCTCCCTTCTCCTTCAAATACATGGCCTATTTTTTGTTAATTCTTGTTGCATACATATGTATTCCTAAATATAACATTTTAATCTGTGTAATGTACTTGTACATATGTTTTTAGGTATGACCATTTAATATTGGATAATCAATTTCTGTATTCTTTCCTGGGGAAGATTATTTCTCCTGCTCTCAGGATTCCTTACTGTCAGAGCTGGATAGGAAAATATTGGTTGCTCCCCTACTTTTGAAGCTTGCATTGTGCCTTCTAAGTGACAGTACACACACACACACACACACACACACATATATGCACCATGTGTGGGCCTGGTTTGCATGGAGTCCCGAAGTGGGCATTGGATCCTCTGAAACTGGAGTTTCATGTGGTTGTTATCTGGCATGTGGGTGCCAGGAACCTAATCTAAGTCCTCTGAAAAAGTAGAAAGCATTCTTAACAATCACCAGACCCTATAGTCACCCTTTTCTTATACATAGATATTGTTATTGAAGTTTAGCTATAAGATAGATAGATAGATAGATAGATAGATAGATAGATAGATAGATAGATAGACAAAATTGCTATGCTGCCAATTGCTGTTTCCTACTTTCTCCCTAGGCTCTCTATCCACCTCTAATTCTGGATTCCTAGATTTCAACATTACATGATTTGGGGCCTGGTAATTAATTCCCATGTCTGGCATCTAAGTTGTGAATTAAATGATAGAGGCAGGATAGAGTAAAATTGATTTACTAACCCATTTTTCAGCAAATATTGAATATTTTATTAAGTAGTAAGATATAACTCTCAACTGGGTTTGTTATCAAGTGATATACTACTTGCCTATCACATTTAAAGTCCTTGGTTAAATTTCCAACACCATGAAAATAAATGAAAACAAATAAACAAGATATAGAGGGGGTCTGAGGTAGGAGGGGAGGCCCTTGGAAATATAGGAGGGTACAGAGCAAATTTGGGGGACCTGACCACAACTATGAATAAATGAATGAATTAAATATGGATAAGATAGTGCTATAAGAAAAGTTAAACTCTCTACTTTGGTCAGGATTGATTGAGGAATTAGAAGTAAGCTAAATTTGAAGAATGAGTTAGAAAAGTTGAAATTTGAATAGCTTGAACAGTGGTTCTATCCAAGATTAATTTGCCCCTCGGGGAATGTTTAAATAGAAATAACTTTGGTTGTCACAACCATTAGAAAGGGTGTCTGACCTCCAACAAGTAGAGACCAGTGCTATTGTTAAACATCATTTAATTCACAACTTAGATGCCAGAGATGGGAATTAATTACCAGGCCTCAAATCATGTAATGTTGAAATCGAGGAATCCAGAATTAGAGGTGGATAGAGAGCCTAGGGAGAAAGTAGGAAACAGCAATTGGCAGCATAGCCCATCAGCTAAACACTGTGCAGAAATATTTACACATCTTAACATACTTCATCCCA
>LZPO01088361.1:12370-22514 GCA_001675575.1 Neotoma lepida | reverse complement strand
ACTCAGATTCTGAACATTGCAAGAACTACAGAGGGTTTGGTGCTCTTAGAGAGGAACTAATTGCATTTACCATTGCGAGCTGATCATGGCCATGAGTGTTGGGGCCAAGGACACAATGTTATGACCTGGCTAGGAATTAACAACCTCAAAGGCTCATGTGTTGAAGGTTGGGTCCCCACTAGTGGATCCAATCATTGAGAGATGATAGGGCCATGAAAGTTCTGCCTTAATTAGTAGATTAATTCACTTATGAATTTGTAACTTCATGACATTCTTAGGAGGTGTGGCTTGGTTGGNGGAAGAAGTTCACTTGGGAGGCCTGCTTGTCAAGAGTGTATATTGATCCTAGCCCTTTATTCTGGTTCACTCTGCTTCCTGACCACCTTGAGATCAGCAGCTAGGCTCTGTCACACCCTTCTGCCATGATGGACTGCCTCAGCACAGGCTCAGAAACAACCAAATGCTNGTGGATGGAAACTTCTGAAAGAACGAGCCAGAACACCAACCCCCTTCAGTTGCTTCTCTCAGGCATTTTGTCTTAGTCATATGAAGCTAACCCCTCCCCCAGTATCCACTCTGTTTGCCCATGTGACAGACTCTTCCTTTTTCTGAGGTCCTTTGGACCAGGGAAATGGCTGGCCCAATTGGTTCCCCTGCCTCAGTCCCTGCACCTTTGCCTCCTATCCATCATATAGCCAATTGATTCATTTTTAATATCCTTNTGTNTAAAAAACTGTAATGGCTCCCCAATCTTATTAATAAACTCCAAAAGTCATTAGCTTTGTATTTTTGTGTTGTGTCCCATGGTCTGGCTGTCTGNCAGCCTTCCCAACTTCATCTCCTTTATCTCTAGTCANGTTTATATTCTCCACTGGCGGTTCANCCCAGGCCACATCATCTGTGCACCTCCTAATTTTATGTTGGCTTGCTTTATCCATCAGCCGGGATCTCTGTCTTTCTAACTGTCTGTCTGTCTGTCTGTCTGTCTCTGTCTCTGTCTCTCTCTCTCTCTGTCTCTTGTCTCCTTTATCCCTCTTTTCCTACAGGTCTATTACAAATTTAACCTTCCCAAAGTTCTCCCTCCTGAAAAGGCTCTGTTTTCATTTCTACTGGCCTTTTGTAAATAGGGAGATTGTATCATTTCTTTATTTTTGTTATGGTGACTAGTTGGAAGGAAGGGTAGTTTAATATAGCATTTGTTTCATTTTAGACTGTGTGATCTTTAATTATACAAGCATTTCATTTATTGTACCCACTGTGTAGAAAAGAGTTTATATTTATGTATTTTGCATCCTATAATGCTTATCCTTACACAATACCTGAAAAATACTTACACATTTATTGAGTGAGGGAATAAAAAAATAAATTAGTATCTCCAGAACAAACAACCCAGTGATGGAAGTATAGCTCATGTCCCAAGCCCATCTAGGTGTGAATAAATTAAAATCATTATATCAGCACATTCATTCTTCCTGAGAGTTTGTGTTTGCTCTTATCATGTAAAGCATCTCAAGGCAATTGGACANAATGTGTTTATGAGCATAATATGTTTATGAGTTTATATTAATGGTCTAGACTGAAATCNGATTGAATATAGATTANTAATACCACTTCCTAATGACCTCTGCATCTCACAGGAGAAATGATTCGGGTATTTCTCAGAACTAGAAATCAATCCTCTCTTCATTTTTACTTAAATACAGAAAATATTATGATGGTAATATCTTTCTAAAAATGTGTTGCTTTTATTGGTTGATAAATAAAGCTGTTTGGCCAATGGTAAGGCAGAATAAGGTTAGGCGGGACATTCGAACTAGGGGGAGGGCAGCAGAAAGCAGAGCAGGGGCAGACGCCATTCTGCCACCTAAAAAGCAACATGTAACGGCACACAGGTAAAGCCACGTGGAACANGTGGCGACATAGATTTATAAAATGGGTTAATTTAAGATGTAAGAGCTAGCTAGCGAGAAGCCTGCCAGGGCCATAGTTTAAAAATGATATAAGCCTCTGTATGTTTATTTGGGTCTAAGGGCTGTGGGAGCCAGGCGGGGGAACCAGACAAACTTTCGTCTACAATATTATCTTCAAAGAATTTATTTTTCCGTGACTTTAAAAACAATCCAANTTTAACATGTAAGTCTATTGTGTAACTTTATCCTAGTCTGATAAAACCACACAGCTTAAAATTATTTTGAGACTTAAGCAGAACTGAGAGTATCAAGTACAATATTATCAACATTGTATTGGTTGGAGCTCTCTGAAAGGGACTGGTTATTTTTATGAGTCATTCTAGAAGTCCCATTCATGTGGCATTGCCTTCCCCAAGGATACTCCAATAAGCTTCCCCCATTTCCTACCACAGAAATAGAAAGGATCCCCCTGGGCTGGAGAGCAGCTCCCATTTAAGAGTGCACAACAGAACCAGGCCTGTCAAGCTCTGACAGCTTGAATGAGAGAAGTTTTCACACAATTATGAATGAGATTTGAAATTCCTCACCTGAAACACACTGCAGCATCCTTATCACAGAAGGAAGGTACTTTGGAAACTGCCTGAAAATTCATCCAAGAGGAGCTTAAGAGAAACTTGGCAGGTGCTCANGACACAACAGNTGAGAATAAGTAATAAAGTGCTGTTCCAAAGGGAGCTGGAGGGATGGATCATAATCACCAGCGTAAGAGTGAGGCCAAGACNCAGGAGATGCTATCCTACCTTTTGTTATCAAACCTCAGGGATTGGAAGTGTTGAAACCCTTCTATGCTGTTTTGTGAGTTGTCATAAGTCAGTGCTATTATCATTAGCTTTTTGGAAAAGAAGTATTGTTTTAGTTTAGTAAGCCCATCTTGAACTAGGACAGAGGGGATGCTACTTCTATGATTACATCAGTATTTGAAGACACTCATTAGTTGTTAACATCATTCTGATAGAAAAACATTCAAGACTGTGCTTGCTTCAAGTGAATTAATAGTCATAGATGCTGTTCTGGTCAACTTCAAGGTGGGGTAGATTTTCACAAAGACAGTCACATCACTATGTTCTAACAGATGGCCAGCTATGAGATGTTGTTACATGAGGACATGTTGCCCAGNGATCCATTGAGAGGATTTTTTGAATTGCTTTCATTGCCATTGCTCACATAAACAACTGTGGTACTCACTCCCTGCCTTTGTAACTCACCTCAAGANCATTTGAGATGAAGAATGTGACTGGGGATGCAAATGAAGCAGTCATACTGACTGCTTGCTTGACTGACACAGAACTATTTTTAGATTCCTGACGGAGAATGAAGATTGGACTGGATTGTTATCGGTCTTATTCTGTCCTGACTTTCCACATCTAAAGTCTTTGTAATTGAGTGTCCCTGGGGTTCCCAAGTTTGGGATTCTAGGAGCTGAATAGAGCACACATTGTGTCACATCTTAAGTTGTAGTTAGGCATGTTCTTGTAGTCCTTAAGTTAATAGTTCTGAAGAAAAATGTACCCATAGGAAACATCACTTCAGACTTTTTGCCCTTCAATTAGATCCCAGACTCTTGGTTTTCAAATATTTTCAAGATTACAAATTGCAAACAAGGGGCAGATTAACTTTCTTTTCTTTTAGTGTGTGTGTGTGTGTGTGTGTGTGTGTGTGTGTGTGTGTACAGGTGGAGGCCAGAGGTCTTTGTCAAGCATCTTCCTCTATTTCATTACACCTCATTTGTTTTTGAGACAAGGTCTTTCCCTGAACCTGGAGTTCAGCAGCAAGTCTCCAGGACTCACCATCTGTGCCTTTGCAGTTCTGGGTTGATGTNCAGCACTTAGCTTGGTCCTTATGCCTGTGCAGCAGAATTTTACTCACTGANTCGTCTCCCCACTTCTGCTTTCTTATTTCCCTTCGTTGTTTAAAAGAGAAAAAGCTGGAGAACAACCAATGCATTCTTACTATTAATGAGTACCTTGAACCTCTGTCTAAGGTCACACAAGTAGACATAAAAGCACCACGACAGTAGCACTGTCCTCTCTGCAGTATTCCCACTCTGTTTGGCGATGGTTTTGTCCTTGTGCCTACTGCTGTGACATCCATGGGTTCACTGACATTTTTTTATTTGCTTCCAATGCAGTGCTGGTTTTGATATAATAGAATAATCTGATAAGGTTCTAAAATCCTCCTCAACACAACAGAGTTCCAGTCTGATAGCCAGCAAGGTGCTAGGGATCAGCAGGACCCCTTTTCCTCATGGAAGCATCTGGAAGTGTCATTAGAGCAGCTAGCACATGTGAGAATGGGTGAGGTGAGTAGGGACATGAAAATCTGGGCATTTTCTCAAAATTCACCAAATATTTCAGAGATGGGGGAATAAAGGAAAAAAGAACGAGAAAAGAAAAAGAACAATGTGGAATTCTCTGGTTCTGTTTTTATTTTTCCATATCAGTGGGAAAGTAGCATCATTTTGGAATGATGTGAAGAATGCTTTAGAGAGTTAGACAGTGGCTCAGTCAGTAAAGTACTTGCTAGTCAAGTATGAGGATTTGAATTTGACCCCCAAAACCCACACAAACCAAAACCAACCAACTAACCAACCAACCAATCAACCAACTAACTGTGGTGATATTTTATCTGTGTTCCCCAATACAATTTATCTGAGGATTGGAGGAAAAACGGGGCAGCCAGCCACTAGTAGTAAAACAATAGTCATACAAGTTAACACACGCCCTTAATCCGTTTGTTTCTCTGTGACTCCAAGGTCACATTGGGAACTAATGGAAGGGGTGGTGGCACACACCTTTAATCCCAGCATCAGCCATAGAGTTCTGGAGGTCCATGCAGACAAGACAGAAAGTGATGTAGCTTGGTGAGGATAGAAAATGAGTTAACAGAATGGACAGACATAAAAAGCCGGGTTAGACCGGAAGTTGCTCTCTTCTCTTGGCTTCACTCCTTGGAAGTAGCGGCAGCGTTGGTGAGGTGAGGCTAGTGGTGGCTTACTCCTAATTCCTCTGATCTCTGTCAGATTTTCACCCCTATTTCCTGTTCTGTGTGTTTATTAATAAGACTGGTTAAAAGTTCGTCTTACAACTAACCAACCAACCAATCAACTAACCAACCAACCGTCCATCCATCCAACCAACCAACCAAGCAAACAAGTGCAGTGCTCTGTGCTTGTAATTTCAAGGCTGGGCAGACATAGACAGGCAGATTCCTAGAACTTGCTGGCCAGTTATTCTAACTAGCTTACATGGTGACACTCCAGCTCACTGACACTCACGTGGTTTTGGATACCAAGTTGACTCCATATATGCTCTTAGGATAAAGGGAAATGTTTTTAAAAACCTTGCTTTTCTTCTTACAATGTTTAAANTATGTAAGTAAAAAGGACTTGATGAANGTGGTCATTTCCTAGATTTAGGTATGGTTGCCTGAGCAATTAAGACAGAAGGCATCCGAAAGCAGACTCCTCACCAACCCAGTGATCTAGTCATAACCAAGTTGGCAGGAGATCTCCCTTCCAGTGTGAACAGAGCCCTTGTTGCTGCATTCAACTTGATGCTTATGCTTAATAAATGCCATCTTTACTCATAAAGGATAATAAATTTGGCAATAATCAAGCTGTGAGTTGTCTAACTTCATGATTCTACATATTGTATTAGTTTAGCTTGGTCCAAAAGTCAAATAAAATCAGGGTTTAAGCTCCTAAATATCACATTCTTTTAAACTTTTTTTTTTCAGGACACCAAAGCCCTATTTTCATATATGAAAACNGTAAATATAAGTATATTTATGGGTGTACTGAACTGCCTTCTCTGAAGTCAAAATCTATTTGATCAATGAAAAGAAACCTGGCCACTCAGGAATGAAAGTGAAAAAAAATCATCCTTAATAATTCATGATATTTTGTGCTTCATGTCTGTCAATGTTCTCNGATAGACCAAATACGTTATTTCAACCACCTTCCTTAGTTAAAATGCATAACTCAGCTCAGAGCCTTTGGATATATGAAGCAAACTGTAGAAAAATTCACTCTTTGAGATTATATTTTAAAATTTAGACAACACTTTCAAAAGTCAAATTATGTGAGTACAACACTTTAGTCAAAAAAATAAAATGCATAAAAGCATTTTAAATTCAGAGTTACAGCAAAAAAAAGAAAACCTTTTTGTAATATAATTATTCAAAAAGATTGTTTTATCCTTTCTTGGTGGATCTGGAAACTTCTCATATCAAAAGGGAATTGTTTTTGTGCAATTAAAATCTGGAGAACCTCAGTTAACTCAACATTGTTCTTCATCAGGTGGGTACCACCATCAATTCAATTAATCCTCTCCCATATTCTCTACGTTGCTCAGAAGCCACTGTTGTTGGGGCATGTGATATGTGGTGCTGAGGCAGGGGAGATGTTTTGTGGTACCATGGTGGATGCTGCCCATTGTTTTCTCTGTCTTATCAAAAGATTGGCTGAAAGACACGTAGAGTCTCACTTTTAAAAGTCTCCCAATTCTCCTTCAGTTCTGCTTGCTTTTGTAAGCAGTTAATACTGATATTTTGTAATAAGTCATTATTGAGCCTATTTTTCAGTATTTTGTTTTTCTTTCTCTCTAGTGACATGATACTCTCATCTTTAGAGAATATGTATATTCCTATTAATTCTGTAACTTGTATTTGTCCACAATCTTTGACTGAGTCACAATGATACTAAAATAAAAATCCATAGATGACTTTTTTCATCTCATACATCTTTCTAAAGGCTAGTAGCCTCCCTTAGAATGTAGTGGGTCACCCTCTATGAATGTCTGCTTTCACCTAACATGTTAGATACTTCTGCTTTACCAACAAGAAATGCATTTTGAGAAATACAGTCACTGAGTGGCTCTGACTATATTTTAGGGCTTTTCTTTCATAATACAAAAAGTGCTAGTTTTGCATTTCCACCTGTTCTAAAAGTGCTTGTTAATTGATAAGAATCCTTTGCTGAAATGTGCTGTTTAAGCTGGGCAACAGGGAGACTCTGGAGAGTGTCCAGACAAAACCCAGAAGCTTCTATGCAAATACACGAGGGGGAAATGGGAATGCTTGCCAAGGTTTCAGTCAACCCGCCAAGGACCACGGTTAACAAAATGGAGCACTGGTGCACTTCACACCATGAATGCTGATGGGGAACTCCTACTGGCTATAAAAGGGACTGGTCCAAAGAAATGACTTTGGAGTTTATACATGAGTTACAAGCTAAATCTGAGGTAATTAAAGACTTTGATTTTAAAATTGGGCTCCATGGGCAGCCCAATAAAATTCTTATTATTCTATGTTATGGAAATGAATATAAAGGGCAGAGAAATGTAGGAAAAATGTTCTTCATCCTAGGCACTGGTTANAGAATGTTTCCCACTAATGGATCCACCTTTAGTTTGCTTGAAGAACNGAGGCAAAAGAGTTCCCTGCCTAACAAGGTTGAATTGGTGTCAGACTCACTTCCTGCTTTTACTCTCTTGGTCTTTTTACCAAGAAAATCTTTCCTTGAGAGGATCACACATAAGAACCTTTCAGGCAATTGTTCTGGGAAGAATGTAGATGGCCATCCCATTGACTTGACCGCCAGTCACACTATACTATGTGCTAGATCTCTGACATGTATGNTAAGTAAAGACAGTCACTGCTATCCCAGTTGTAAGATTCCTCATGATGACCAAAGCATGGTAAGAAATTCAGCACTGGGCTCCAAACAGGTGCTCAGTCAATAGACACAGCTATGTTATGGACCAGTTTAGCTAGATCCAGTCATACATTTAGAGGAATTAATTTTTTCCAACAAGCATTCAGATAAACATATCTAATTGCTAATGTGGAGAAACTGAGGAATGAAATAATTTTTGGTATTGTATAACTAGATACACTTGAAAAGTTTTGAATAATAGTTCAATAAATAAAAAGAAACACTTAAAATTTTTTTTAGTGTATAACATGTGTGTGTGTTTGTGTGTTCTTTTTTGAGTGGAGGTGCACACATGCCACGGTATACATATGGACATAATGTAGATATTACGTACATACGGACATAATGTACATATTATGTACATACGTACATTGTCAGTCTATGCCTTCTGCCCTGTCTGACACATGGTCTGACAATTGTTTGCCACCGCACACAACTGGCCAAGAGCTTCTGAAGATTCTCTTGTCTCACCTCATGGGCAGCTCATCAAAGGAGCACCTGGCTTACAAATGTGCACTACTGCATCCAGCTTCACATGGATTTGAGGATCTGAACTCAGGTCCTTATACTTGCATGGCAAATATTTAACCACAGAACCATATGCCTACCTCAAAAGGCAATACTCTTACTGCACCTGCCTGTCTGCATTCTTGGTTAATCTAATTAAAAAATTGAAACTGTTCTTTAGAAATGTGTCCCTGAATGTAAACCGCTGTGTTGGTACTGCACTGGGTGAAGTGCATGGATGCAACTGATGATAGCCATGCCCTAAGTCACAGAAGCAGGTGTGCTCACAGATTTACCCTTCACTATTCAAGCTAGACCTTTAAATCAATATTTAGAATTGTCAGATATAAATGTAGGATGTCCAGTAAAATTTGAATTTCAGAAAATAATAAAGAAGATTATAAGTAACTTACACTAACAATTATTTGGCATTTAACTGAAATTCAATCTTCACTATTCTTTANTTTTATTTGTGAAATCTAGCAACAACTCATTTCATATTCAAGATTCTCATTTATACATTTTGTAGATTACCAATGACTTTTCTAGAAATCAAGGCCTTTGGTGACAATCCATCTTATCCCCTTTGTACATATCCTTTCCGGGTTATTTCCTGAGGCCCTTTATAGAGAGAGCAGGNAGAGAAGTTCAAATTCTAGAAGCAGCCTGAAGCTGACTAGTGTATGAGAAACGACGTCTGTGAGCTGCACAACGAGTATGAAGCTGCCTTCGTCCTGCTCTATTTTAGTAGGTAACAACAGAAGTTCTCTGAAGGCGGATGACAGACCACTTTGTCCAATTCTACTCCATGGAATGACAAAGCACAGAGGAGGAGCAGTCAGTTCATAGGTTTGGTTNACTGCATATATGGTGTGGGAGGGCAGCCCTATATATGTATTATAATAAAACNACAAGAGGAACAATTTGGTTTTATTCATANCATAATACTAATTTTGAATCATATTTTTGGTGGAAAACACTTTTATTTCCCACAAAACATCAGNTTTGTCATTCAGAGATAAGAAAATCTGGGGAAGGGTTTAAAGCACGAAGGAAGTTCACAGAAAAGTTGCTCATACANGTGCCTTANGCTTTAACGGTGAACCCCTAACTTTTGAGATCTGCAANTGCTTGCTAACACTTAGCTTGCAAGAGAGAGGGAAATGAGAGCAAAAGAGAAGATTTTGCCTGGACTGGAACAGAAAATAATGTTGAGGCAAATAGAACACTTTGGAGACTTCTGACAGTTCAAATGATTCATAAATACACAGGCTGACAAGGGCTGGTTTGTCCCTGCAGTTCACTTCGCTCAACTCTGCATGGTTCTGTAGGACAATGAAATTCAATGCACTTAGAATTTCCAAAAAAAGGGGGGGGGGAGAAAAAAGTGAGCTCAGATTCTTTTAAAAGCATTTCTATGAGAAAACGGATCATTTACATGCCAAAGGCACTTTTAATGTGACATATTTAGCACATGTATTATTTAGAAGGAAAGCCGCGTGAACTTGGTGAATTTTAAAGTCTGTAAAATGGCACCCTGCTGAGCAGAAAGGTGGCTGCGCTCTGTTATGTGATTATTTGGTATAATAGACTTGTACATAACTTTNCACGAAATTAAAGGTATGACATTTACTTTCCTTTAGCCCCATAAATTGCACTTTAGAACATAAAGAATGGGCTGATGCATGAATTTGTTTCTCCTTCAAGCTATTTAAGGATTTTTAAGAACAGTTTGGGGGTTTATCGATTGAGTAACACATCAAATAGGTATCTCGAGAGGTTTAGTGAAGCTTGTGGCTCAGTTAACTCTTCTGAGGAAATTTCGGGGACCTTGAAGATGAAGCAGGTAGATGATGGTGAGGCCCATTTTGTTTTCTGGTCCTGTGGGTGTCCTAATCCAAATGAAAGGATGCCAGGTTGGCTACTGTGTTAGTGTCAAGGGACTATGCCTTGC
>LZPO01088361.1:0-11980 GCA_001675575.1 Neotoma lepida | reverse complement strand
CTGAAAGTGATTTTTAAGGTAGAGCCCCAGGAAATGGCTTATGGAATCAACGGATTCAGGACTATGCATATGTTTACCAAGCAGGATCCAACATCACCTGGCNTCTGTGAAGTTGAGGAAATGAACGTCTTGTGAAGTGGTTATTAGTGTGGGGGTGTCATACAGGGTTCCCAAGGCTGTTTTCCAGAGATTTTTTCATGTCTAAATGTCTCTCCTGCCCACCCCTTTTACTCCTCTCCTATTTGGAAATTTCAANGNTAGTGTTTCCATTTGCTAAAGCTTGAAGCTTGGCCCTCAGGAACTCAGATTTGTGTTCTTGAGTAATTTATCTGGGTTTCCTTTAAAGACTGAGACACTTGATTGGAAAACAAAGCTACCTGGTAGGCTCCACCTGTGCTTAGGTCTGTGCAGCTCTGAAAACTACATGAAGGTTTTCCCTATAAGGAAATTGTGTACCAGTCAATCCCCAGTAATGTATTTTCCAGTACTTTCTTTTTCTAACTTAGACTAACCAAGATTTTGAATATAAGAGATTAGTTGCAGTGAAAAAGAATTTTTTTTTTTTTTACTATTTGTACACCCTTGTCTCTATCTCTGTTGCAAGAGCTTTGTTTGGGGAGAGATGGAGCTAAAAGTGGATCTACAGCCCAAAAGGTGCAATTATGGTCATTTAAGCCAATAACATAATTGTGTATGGAGCGTATATATTTATCAGACATGTGCAGCCATTTTGAACTCTTTATGTATTATCACAACCACTTTGCAGCTTTCTTGAAACAATTTTCAACATCATTTAAGCAAAAATCACTGAGAAGGTTAAATGCTAAAAATATACTTTGTAAATTACGTGGAGGTTATGACATGAAGCCTGGAAAAATCATAGACCCTTCTTAAAAAAATAGTCTTAGCCTCTTTCTCTATTTCCTTGAGATTAATTAACAGCAGAAGTTTAATTAGTTATTATAGTCATCTGAAGTTCTGTGTCTTTATTTTGAGAGTTGGGGTTGGAGAAGATGGTTTCCCTGGAGGACCTCAATGCAAACTGATTTAAACTCTCTTCAGAATCTGGTTGTTTCTTTAGTTGGGCGTTACTTTAAAATTCCATTCTCAGAATAAACACCACTCCACCTGGGATTATGACAACTTTTCATCCTTAAGCCCAAAATTTGGCATTGCTTGAAGCCTAGTTTATTTCACACCTTTCCGAGGCTTTCTTTAAAGCAAGCAGGTAGAATTCCTCCTCATGCCTTTCTGCGGCAATCCAACAGTTACTAATACTCACACGGGTGCTGGGGAAAAGCAGGGCCGCTTTTAGCAAGCGTCAGGCAGAGTTTTAATTTGTAGCTGATAATTTGTTATTGGAAGCTTCCCCTGATTAGTCTTCTGAGTGCACCAACAGTTTGTGAGGTGGTGAGAATTACCTGCTGTGTATGTTTTTACCACTCACTCAGGGATGAAAATGAATTACAACCTAGCCCTCAATTAAAGCTCGAAATAAGCAAACCTCAAACTTCTTTTATGTCCTCACTTCTAAAGAACAGAATTAGTTGCTTCTGATATCACTGGAATTGTAATTCACACTCTTCGAAACCCTGCAATGGATCTTTCAGCCCCATTCAAACAAGCACATCTCAGCTGTTACCCGACTCCATTGCCTTTGCTCCAAGTCAAATCATTGTCCAACAGCTGAGAATTGAAACAAACTCCATTTGTGAAAATGAACCGTGAGTTATTGATAATGCAGAATGTTTGTAAGTGTCAATTCTCCACCCCACAGAACTTATTATGTTGGTTTTGGTCCCATTAATTGTGAAATCTAGGAAACAGAGTGNTGGACTTTGATTTAATTTGCCATGAATNCACTGTCTAATTTTCAGTAGCTCTGCAAAGAAATACATTAATGAAAACTTGGAAGAAATATTTTTGACATATTGTTGTAGAGTCCTTTGAGAAAATGTCCATCACTTCTAATCAGTTTGTTAAAAGTCCATGAAAGCTGGCATTGTGCTTCCTGGATAATATTGACATTTCAAAAGGGAACACAGGCAGTCGAGTCGCCCGNGTGTTTATTCACCAGTTTGCGTTCTTATTAGCCGCCTATTATGTGTTATATTTGTTCATGCCACACTCAACAGAGAGCTCATGAGTCCTGNAGCGCTTTCATTCCACAGAAGAACACAATGTGTCCCATGTATTTCGGAAGAAAGTGTCTCATGCAAGACATGAGACCCACATGAGAGGTCATATATAACCAGTCTGCTGTTGCTCTAAAGTGCNTTTATTCCCTTAAGAAAAGAGGGGTGTGCCTCTATATCTTTTCAATGAGACCAGTGTTACTGTAAATTGCAGAACAAAGGAAGGAAAGCAAGCAAGTTCTGTCCAGGTGATATGGCTTTCTGCTGTGACATTAGGAGGGTTATTAAAGGTGTCCACCTCCTCACCCCATTAAAAGTAGTTTCCTTTCCTTTTTATTATAATTTAACTCATATTGATTGCCACAATGCATTTCATTATGAAATTTCCATATGGTTACACACACACACACACACACACACACACACACACACACATTTATTTTGGCTGAGGCTAAAGAAATTGAATATCCTGAATTCTGAAAAAGGGGAGCTGAGTCGAGAGAAGGCTCTCAGTTAAGGTCACATGCAGTGCCAGATGTCAGGAGGAAAACAATAGACAGTAGACAGTCTTTTATTTACAGACTGCAAACTCGTTGATAATGGAATTCATTTTAGCATTTNTTTCTGTGTTTTCATAGGATACAGTTTAGGGTTATATTCAAAATTGATATGAACTTTTGTTTTTGATGGAAATTCATGCTCCCAATTTGTAATTCTGGCTTATGAGGTCCCAGGGAGGGCAGTTATACTTTCGATGCATTACTTTCAGCAGAGTTAACTTTACTTTTAATGCAGNAGAATTACATCAAATTTGCCAATGAATTTTCATTGTGTGTCTTTCCACTTTAAATACAAAACTTTACTGCTCACAGTTCTACCCTGAAGCATCACAGGAAATATGACAGGTGGAGCCCAGCTTGCTTACCATCCTATAAAGAGAAAAATCATCACTCATTAACTTCTTCCTATATCCTCTTGTATCAAATGAAATGAAAATTATATGTAGCAAANTGGTAAGCATGCAATGTTCTTAGAATTCTTTTCCTCAAGACCAGAGGAGACACCTAAACAAATTCTATTTGTCAACTTAGCATTCTCTTTGTTGGGATTATTCTCTCTGGAGTTGGTATACTATTAATTGATCAACCCTTTTATATGTTGCATTCATGTAGANTGTAGAGAAAACTCTGACATTGATTTTGTTTTGACTTAGTGTGGTTAGAAGGGTCTTAAAAATTATGTCTTCTGAGACATAAGAATTATGTCTTTGCTAGGCATGGAGGTACAGGCCTTTAATCATAGCATTTAGGAGGCAGAAGCAGGTGGATCTCTGTGAATTAGAGGTCAGCCTATTATTCTACATAGTGAGTTTTGGGCCAGCCAGAGCTATATAGTAAGGCACTGTCTCAAAAAATTATAATATGGAGACAATAACTAAATGAATATCAGAGTTGGTGTGAATGGATTGGCCACTGAATGGTTGACTATATTACATTGGGTGGTTGAGTAAGAGTTAAAATGGAAGTCTTCACTAACGCTTTAGGCAGAAGGCAGGCAGGTCCTCTTCACTGCTCTGTAAGGTCAGCCATCTGAGAAGGGCCTCTCTCTGGGCAGAAGCAGAAACATGGCATAGATGAGAATACAAGGTCACCTTCCTGGCACTCTCAAGTGAGGGCTTTGTTGGCTCTTTCACTTTGCCATATCTCTTGTTCTCTTGTTTATTCCTTCTCCCCCTTATTCTCTGACTTTTCTTCTTTCTAGCAAATTCCNTGCCATTTATCAACTGTGTACTGTTATAGATTATTTTTCTCTTATCTAGGATTTAAATAAAGTAATCCATTATACATTTTTAAAACCTTAAATATGCAATAACATTAAGGATGGTGTATAAGAAAATNACCTTTTAAAAANGATAACTGAATGTGGGTTTCCTGTGACCTTCTGCAACAAGACGATCTCTTCAAGCAGCTCACCGAGGCTTGACACTCACTGGATCCACTCAGACCGTTCAGCTGCCTTATTCTGGTGGAATTGTCATTCATCCCTCCTCCCCTTCCTCCTACCTTACATGTAAACACACATAAAGATTTATTTTTGTCAGCTTAAAATTGGTGAGTTTATCAATTACATAGGAATTAGAAGATATGAAATATTATCTTGATATATTGAGTTGATTGTTTTTATAGCCAGCTGCGTCCTGAAAAGCAGAACTAATAAGTTATTCTAAGGCTGGTTTTTTTTATTCACATGCCAGATAAAAATCCCAAGCACTCCAAAGCAAATAATGCTGCTTGTTGAGACTCGAACACTGAGAAGAAGTTTTAACTGCTAATATTTCAAAGTTTTTCTCTGGAAAAATGTGGAAAAATGAATGATTTCTGATTTGTATAACACTTAAGTGCATTTTCTTCCCTTACAGGCAATTTATTCCACTTAACATGAGATAGCATATATTACCATAAATTAAGATGATTTTAAAAGATGGAAGTCTAGTTCAAAAAAGGAATCTTTTAAGAGTTCATATGTAATTCTGGAGTACTTTGAGGGAGGACTTCAGAGATAAAAGTAAGAAACTTCTCATTGGTAGACCCATTCCTAGGCAAATCAATTAANATACATCTACCAAATATGGTTCTAATAGCTATCACACCATGAGATTTGTTTTTTAAAAAGAAAATTTTGTTTGTTGGTTAGTTAAGACTAGGCNTTGAAATGGATATATCAGCTAATTATACTAATTTTATCAAATTTTTGAGTATGGGGTGTGTGTGAGAAGATATGGTATTCAAATAGACAATAGGTGTTCCTAAAACATTAAAAATGGGAATGCCATGTGATTCTTCAGTCACATGGCTGGATATAAATCCAAAGGAAATGAAACCAGGACACTGAAGAGGCATCTGGACATCCTTTTCTTTTGAAGCACTATTTCCAATAGTTAGGAAATAGAAGAAATTTAAATGTTCATAAGTTGGTGAATGGATTAAGAAAATGTGACCCATCTACACAATGGACTGCTATTCATTTATACAAAACCCTGTCATTTGTGAGAATAATAATGGAACCACATATCATTGTGCTAAGTGATATGATCATAATGGTGATAGGTACAGAAAAATAGGTACCACATGACCCCATTGATATGTGAGACCTAATAAAGTTGGTCTCATAGATGTTAAGAACATTAAGGAGTTAAGAATGGTGGTTAACATGATAGATACAGCAGAGGAAGGGAGGGGGTGGAGAAAGTTCATCAGTTGTCTCTAAGATTCAGTGAGACAGGTGTATGAGCTCCCAGGAATAAGCCCCCTTATTGGTTATCCAATACAAAGTAGCCAGCCTTACAGTCATATACACCCAAACAACAGAAATGGACTCACCAGATTGTATTTATACATTTATACACACACACACACACACACACACACACACACACACACACACTCACACACTCACACACACACGTAACAACAATAACAATAATGACAACAAAGAAGCTAACAATTTGAGAGTCGGGTAACATGAGAGGGGCTCCTCCGTAGGGTACATGGGAAGGTTTGGAGGGAAAGAAGGAAAGGGGGAGAGCTATGCAATTCTGTTTTATTTAAAAATAAAAGTAAAAATATAAAATATACTTTTAAAACAAAAGGCCACACTGTATTTATGCATNATGTGTGCAGTTTTTTATGGTTTTCTGTGCCAAGTGAAAATAAACTTCACTACAAAAAGATGATACCTGAAGGGATTTGTGGACTGTCTTTCAATTACTAAGAAAGCTATATTCCTTCTCAACCACACGTAACACAAGACTCTGATAACGGAAATATGGAAAGACCATTATGTGTTGTTTAATTTGCTCATGACAGGAAATCTTCAAAAGAAGTGATAGAGACACATTAAGATACTGGGGAAGATGATGTATTTTAAAATGAGCCCTAACTCTGAAACTGGAGGTGTGAGTCTCAATTCCTAGTGCTTCCCTGCTGAATGTTCATTTAAAAACTCACTTTTCTCTTCTGTGATTGCATAGTAGTGTCCTTCCTACCTCCCTGTTTTAAGGTATAAAATAAGAAACCTGGGAGAATGTTGTGAGGCACAAGAATTTCGACCAGAAAGCCGTCCTGTCCTCTGATCAGGTGTAGGGATTAAGTGTGCTGATGCTCAGGTGGTTCACTGGATACCTTTCTCATTTCATTCTTGTTTTCCCTTTTTCTTTTTTATCATTAATGTGAATTCTATAGGAATCATGGGATTTGTTTTTCATATAAGACTAAACACAAGTTTTTCTGTTGTTATGTTGGTAAATAAGTTCATCCAACCATCCAACTCTTCAGTATACTCTTCTTAGTGTTTACTTCCACATAAACCCTGTGTTCAGTTGGTAGAAAATGAGGCCAACATATCTGTATGGAGGGAATATTAATAGTCTGGTGGGGGACATAAAACTTGCTGATGCAAGATATGGGGATGGGTTTTTACCCTACTTAAGTCTCATGGATGCTAACAGAACAGGGGATTTTGACTCAGGATTCTATCCTTCACAGTACGGAAGTAGTGTTGGACCTTGGTGTGGATTATCTCAGTCACTCAGCTACAGGGGTTGATACAGCATAAAAGGGGGGCTACATACATGTATAGATGCTTGCAGTGTAGCTGAGGAACACTGAACTTAGGAGGCAAACCATTTGATACAGTAAATAATAAGCAAACCCATTCCTTGTCTAGTTTCATCCTCCAAGATTGCTTGCTAATAGTATAAGCCTGAGAAAGGGGCCAAGGTCATGCATTTACAGCATGCGCCCCCAAAATTACCCAGAGCACAAAGTCCACAGAAGTGTGTCTTCTAGCATTCAAAAAGAAGCAAGTGACAGGATATGGAGCTCATTGGTAATTTAGGCGATTTAAGTTCCATTCCATCTCAACCACAAAATTGACGGTTTTGTCCTTGATCATTTTCCTATTGTCAACTAGTTTTTTGAATCCCTGGTGCTGTTTTTCATGATGGATCATCACAATACTGAAAATATGTAATCCCATGAAGTCCTGGATGAAGTTTCTCTCTAGTCCATATTAAAATCATTCAGAAAGATTTATTACCTGTCTTTTGCATTGTTTCTTAGAAATATACTTTCTGTCTGTTTCAACTGATCATGTTGTAGTATAGCAAACTACTTCTGGCAACCCTTTTTAGTATAAGATATCAGCAGAAATTCACTGTTAAGGTGTTTTGGGGATTTTCCATGATTTAATATATGGAAGAGTCACCATTAATTGTCATCCATTGGTAGGTCCTGGATTAACATGTTATGTTGAAGGAAATACTATGGTGGGTAAACGTTCCTTATGGCCCAGTAGAGATTCAAATGGAAGTCTCTCTTTAGAGCCTAGGCTCCTTCAATTGCTTCCCATTGCACCCTGGGAACAAGAAGACAGGAGAGGCGGAGGAAGAGTACCCTTTCTTGGGCTAATCATAAAGCCTTTTTTTCCTACACAACAACAACAACAACAACAACAACAACAACAACAACAACAACAACAGCTACATTCCATGTTTCCACAATTGGACACACAATTCTTGTGTTTTCCCCAAAAAAGGAGCCCTCCAAGAGGAGCCACTTGATGACTAAGAAGAGTGCATTTTCCCAGTTTGAGAGGGTTCTTATCAGTTGTTTGAGACCTTGTTGAGANCTTGAACCAGCTGACAANAGAGGAATTAGCGAGAGAGAAANGGAGAGAAATCTGCTCATAAGTTTAAGNATCGAGTCCTACATAGGGAAATCTTCCTTCTGAGACAACATACCCTTCTGCAGAAGAAAAGCAAGTTTGCTTTGGCAGCGGAATGAGAAATTCTGCTTTGCAATTTAAATCTTCGCTAAAAATTGCGTGTTTGAGGCAGGTGCCTGCCTCGCACAGGTGGCCAGTGCAGAAATCATCGTACCCACAGAGAAGTATTACNATGAGGTAGGAAGCCAGCAGCCTAATGAAGCAAATGTAAGGGAGACNAAAACAAAGCTCACCTCTCTCTTCTCTCTTCCTTTGCGGATGCTTCCAAATAACTGTAATTTAATGTTCTATTCAGGACAATATATTTATAACAGGGCAGTTCAATATTAATCTTAAGGTCAGGAAAAAAAAAACTTGTCGTCTATTTAGCCCCATCGTGATAAGGGGTTGGATTTGCTACTGAAAGTCTGTTACAAATAGCTGGGACGTTCTAAGGTCACCAAATGATGGCTGTCATTTTTGTATTCACTCCAATGATAAAAGAGCTTTGAAATGTTTGGACATTCAATCTACGTAGTGGCATGACCTGGACATACCCTTTTACTAAACACTGGCCCACTAAATCCTCCTAGAATGTTGTTTACCTCCAGATAAATCAAAGCTGACAACGTAGGTTAACTTCACTGATTCATTTTTCAGCCACAAATGATTAATAATTTTTCCAGAACGAAAGCTACAGACTCCTTATTATACGGTGGGGCTACAGGGACTGATAACTCTTGGATGTCATGTGAAATGGGAAAGCATTTCTCTGGACCCGACGCTTCTAGCTTTCCTCGAAGCTACCTCCCCCAACGGGAGGCTCAGCCAGCGAGGATGACCTTACCAGCGAGCTAGAAGTCAACTTCTTTCCCTTGTGAGTCTGAGCAAGCCATTTTCTGTAATTTGTTCCCAGTGGCCCAAGAATACATCCTGAATCCTTTTCCATGCCTAAGCATGTATATGCTATGACCGTGAAAGATCTGGGGCTGCTGCAGTAGTAAAGACCGAAGCTCTGCCACAAGATCCTCAGCTGGCTAACCAGAACCTCACATGATGGAGACAGGCCACAGAAAAGGCAAAGGAACAGAGAAAGGAGAAATGGTCCCTCTCGCTTGGGTGCAAAGTGCTTTGGCCTGAAAAGATCAGAAGGCATGTTTTCCCATCATTTAGTTCACTTCTGTTCATTTTGGACACCCCATCCCATGGCATTCCCTTCCTATACAAAAAGCTTTGTGGGAGCATGATTTCCCTAAAAACAGACAATTGAAGCCAGCACACAGTTCTGTTACAGGCATCTTGCAGTTACCTGCTTGGCACACGAAGCTTCCGTAACCCCTTGATGATTTCTTGTCTGTCTGTTCTACCAACACTTTGTTAGCAGTATTTCCCATGATGCCTTGTTTCCAGGAGCGCTGAGCTGGTGAATAGCTTTATTTCTGTGATTCTCCATTTTGCCATTCTTAGAGCACAACACTGCAATAACAGCGCACACACTTAGTACTGCTTTTTGTAACTCGGAAGGCAGAGATGCTTCTGAGCACAAGGCACATATAATTTCTCTTGACACCAAGGGCACAGAAAGAGTTGATAAAATAGATGATAGATTCCTAACGCCGAGCTCAGCACTGAGGTTTTCCATTACGTTTGGTAACTTTCATTAGCTCCACACCTGGAAAGTTGAGGCATTTGTCCTCAGTATCTTTATTTGCTGGCACGGACACGGATATCCTGGCTTTGGCAATTGCAGTTGGAAAGAATAAAGGAACAAAGTAAAGAAAAATTTTCTTTAAGTATGTTTTAAAATAATAATGACTCACCTGGATTTGTTCCCTGTCCAAGCTTAAGCCTATAATGAGATCCAATTTTATCTCTGTTTCTTTGATCATACATGTTCTAGTGCCGTGTAAAAACCAACATTTTATTCTGTCATGCTAACACGATGCTGTGTGGTATAGTGAGAGCTCATCCTTTTTGTGTATGCAGACGAAGCAAGCATTGTCCAGGAGCATGGAGTTACTCCTCTTCAGCTGTCCATTTCTACTGTGTAATTACATAATTAGGAGAGAGACTATCTGTCATAGAATTCTTCCTGTAATTCCATGGGAAAAGCTACCGAGTCTGGACAACAGGCTTCTTGAAACCTCAGAATCACAGATGTTTTACATTCTTTTGCCTAAATCCCTTAGTATCCAGGCTATGTTATAGGACCCTTCCATGCCAAATTTTCTTTTGAAAAAAAATTGAAACCACTTTGGTGTTAACCAAGTGAAAGAGAGAACATTAAAGTATGTTCAATGCTGATCTTATAGTCACCCATCTATCCATGCTGTTTTTCAGCCAACACTTTTATTTTATTGAAAGGCAATCTCAATCTATAATTTTCTTTATATCATTTCCATCCTTTTATCTTTCCTCTTTGTCCTTTGTGTTTTCCCATTTAACTCTCCTTCCCCTGCTCAATTCTGTACCCACTCTATTATTGTCTAACCCATATGCAAATGACATTTTTAAAAATAGGCTTTTAGATTCCTATGCAGGATCCCACCCAAGTCATCCTAATACACCTGCTACCTAGCTTCCATCACTCCTCCTCTTCCTAGTAGAGCAGAAATATGGGTTTGTTTTTGTTGTGAGTTTTTCTGGCAACACATCTTGGTGAGGATCACAGGATGATGGGTATGGTGGATAAATTGAACAGGAGGCATTTGAAATGACTCTTAAGCTGGGGGTATACAGCTCAGCTGTAGAATACATGCTTAGTCTGTGGGATACCTGGGTTCAACTCCATGCACCAATAAAAAACAAGCAAATGAATTAAATAAATAAGTGAGTTAAGGCTCAATAGCTATGGATTCAAATACAAAGAAAGAGGAATTGAGTTGAAGACGTGGAGGAAATAGAAGCAGAACAGATAGAGGAGAGTTTAGAGAAAATTTAGAGAATATTTGGAGGGATGGAGAGATTTAGCAGAGGAATGAGGCTAGAAAGGGGATGTATAGTTTATGTTCTCACTATGGAAACACTATTTCTAGGTCAGGTATTTATTTTCTTTTCTATACTTTCATAATCCCTACTCTATTTTCAAACTTCTTAGTCTCTATTGAACATGTTTATAATCTGTGTGATGATGGTATCTGGAATCTTTTCATATTAGACTCTGTTACCTATCCTTTTTGCTTGCTCCTAGTCACAGTGATGCATTATGTACTTTCAGGTTTCTTGTTATGAGCTCATCCTCTTTGGATCTATAACTATGGGTGTCTTCAAGGCTTGCACTGAGGGAGTTTCTTTGACTTGCTTTTGCTTGTGAGAGTTCTCTCTTGGTAGCAACATGAATTTATCTGGAGGCTCTTCAGCAGTACATGCATTTGCAACTCACATCCTTGATATCCAGAGAAGAACCCTTATCCCCATGCTTCTCAAAGCCCCTGTCATCTTCATCATCCACACCAAGGTCAGTGTATTATAGACAACATTCCTCTCTTTCTCTTTGTGTGTGAGAGTCTTGTTCCTTGTTAACTTTACATTAAGTGTGCACCCTTCTGAATTCTCTATGTGGGAGCTCCCCTTCACCTCTGGGTGAGCATTGTGTTACCTATCCACTGTCTCTCACTTCGGTACAGCTATGAAAAAGGAGCATAAGATCATCAGGGTCAGGAGAGTGCTCTGGGATGCATGGTTACTCTCCACCCACCGTGACTCTCCTCTCTTACTTCTGTTTTGGTTCTGATACAGCCTGTTATGATAGCCCCGCAATTGTTTTCAAAACATTACTTTTATACTTTAGTAAACAAGTAGGCTGTATTTTGCCTAGGAAGGTCATTCAGAGTATTTANTCTTTATGCTGCCAGAAATTAAAACAATAAAGGTTAAATTTGGAGTCAACATTAGGACTTATTTTTTTGTCTGAGAGTTTAGATATTTCTCTCTGTGTGTATGCGTGTGTGTGTGTGTGTGTGTGTGTGTGTGTGTAATTTTGTGTGTCAGGATATCATGTATCCCATGCTGGACTGAAGTTATGTTCAGTCTAGGCTAGGATGACCCTAGACTCTTTATCCTATTACCCCTGCTTTCCAAGT